>LZPO01045378.1:0-14731 GCA_001675575.1 Neotoma lepida | reverse complement strand
AAATTCTCAAGGAACTAATAGAAATATTTTTAAAGAAAAAGAAAATCCTCCACCCTTGCTATCTCATCTATTTGGACACCTGAGAAAATTACTGGTTCTTCTACCATCATGTGACACTATTCCTGGGGAAAGTTAAATAAATGTCTATAGTTCCCATAGACAGGGAACTGACAACAAATGCAAAGTAAGGATACCCCCAACTTGTTCAACTCGCAAGCCAATGAATTTGTTGGCTTTACTTACAGGAATATGGGTGAGGGGTTACTTTAGGAGCAGAAATGACAGCTCCCTCACCAAAAACCCACCTAGGCATGGGTGACAGCTCATNGGAGCTGGAACCCTNGGACTCTGTACACCNTGCAGGCAGTTTAACAGGTTAAAAGGTGCCTCTTTTAAGCAGCTTGGCTGGCCTCTGCTTCCTCCACNCAGCTCAGCTTGTCTGATTGNCTCTCCCAGTCCTTGCTGCTTATATACACTTGGAGAGGGAAGGGCCTAATGAATCTGCTCAGTTTCAGGCACTTCCTGAAGCTTTGAAGTTGTTTACTTCCTAACCTTAAAGGCCTTCCCTGCAGGATGGCATGTTTTACCTCACTTTTGAGCATCCTGTCTGTGCCTTAGATTCTTTCCAGGACAGACTGTTTTATCTTAGAGGAAATTGCTATGGCAAGATCTCTCCAGTCCCCAGCTAATATGAAATCACTCCCACCCTGCCCTTCTTCAGCAAAAAATCTGTCAAGTTACTCAGAAGCCCCCAGCCCCAGGTGTTTCTTGCTGGTCATTTTCCCTCAACTAACTCCATTCTGCTCTTTGACTATGAATGTCCNCTTCTCTGTGCTGTGTTCAGAATGGAGCCCATGCCTATTCTGAAGCACCTCCTCACTACAACAGCCCTGCGTAAAATATTATTCTGTTTTTGCCACATTACTGTTCAGCTCTGGATTTTTCTTTAATGATATGCAATTTGTGATAATAAGTGTATAGCAAAAAAGTAATAAACATTTGCTTCAAACTGGAAATTTTTAATTTAAANTGCTTACATATAATGAAAAATCGGACTGATGACTTTGGAGCACAGAGTTCTCTGTTTATCTGTAAAANGTGTGTAGATTGCCACCAGAAAATTCTAAGCTTCCTTTAAGATGTGAACCTCTGTCTGCCCCTCTTGAAAGTGAGACGAGAGTTCAGATTCCAGGTCCATCCAATTCTTGGCTCTCCTGCTCAGACTGCCAATTAGAGCCTNTTGTAACCCAGACATCTGTCCACTGGACTGAGACCAGCTCATTTCACAAAGCAGTTGTCAAACGATACTGACTTTCTGTGGCAACCTGCGTTGAATTCAAACTCGTGCCCTCTGAGGTTACATGCCTTCCTCTTCTATCACCAAATCCTTTACATGGCCAGAAATTAGGCTCANTCATTTTCAAAGCTAACTAATTACAAACTCAAAAAGTCATCCTCCTGTCTTTTGCTTTACAGAACTTTTACTGATTCTTACATTTATTACTTAAGCCCANGTTTATTCTTGGAATCTGTGAGTGTTCAAGCCGTTTTTGAAAGAAAAGGNATGTACTGCACCTGATTTAGATGGATTTTCCTCGAGCATTTGCTATCTGTTAGGCAGGGAGCTAATGATGCCAGCTTCAATTTCCTGAAGATATCTGCTGAATACCTGAGAAATCCATTTTATCTCTGCAATATAACTAATTTTCCTTCCCAAAGTAAGAAGTTCCATAAAGAGAAAGGNAATACTTAAGGTTACATTCGTCTGTATGTAGTTTAGTTTCTCAACTACACATAATTACTTTGAAGGAGAAAAATCATAAAAATAGCTTTATTGTTACATTTTTGATAGTGGGTGTGTGACATGATTAGCTTACAGGTAAAGATTATGTAAGTGTATTGATTGGGTACCTGGGTCCTCCACAGTTAATGAATCATAAGGACTGGCAGGAAGAGGTATAAAATTCTGCCTGTTTCCTTTCTGTCTCCTAAGCATCTATAAAGGAGAGAAGCCTTGCTCACAAGTTAGGAGGGGCAGTGGTGAGAGAGGCTTCAGTGATTCCAGATCATGGGTATAAACAAAACAGGATGACATGTCAGTTCCTTGNGGTATAATGTTAAAATTAATTGAGTGATGGTAAAACTATCCAGCTAAAATGATGGCTGTGCCATAAGACACACAACACAGGTGGCTATCAAAAGCAACGTGTNATTCAGACAAAGCTCCAAACTTTACCAAGCTGAATGCAGACGGGAGCTAACCACNCTGAACTAGTCCTTGTTTGCCCCTGTTTTACCTTTGTAGGATGCATGTGTTGAATAAATCTCACCATCTATTTGGACAAGAAGAAACAACATAAAATATAAAGGTCTACCCATCACTCTGTATTACCAGGGCAATTAATTTTTTTTTCCACAACCAAAGGGCCCTGGAGCCTCAGCCTGTTAAAAGTACAAAAATTTTAAGATCTGGGGAATATTTGTGCCAAGGACAATGCTTGACCAAATATAATTAGCTGAATTTAGATAAACTCTCAATCTGGCATTCTTTAACTTGAATAGAAAAACATCACACACTTCAGTGAACATGAATGGATTTGAAAATGAACATTTGGATTATCTGTGAGAATATTTCCTCAGAATAATAGGCCCAAGATTGTTCGATGTGCTGCACAGAGTTCTTTGTGGACCCAAAGAATGCATCAGCCTTCTGTTTTCACTCTCGGCTCCTATTTGCTGATTTTTGTTAATATTTATAATAACAGAAATAGTAGGTGAGGGAAAGCAAGACAATAACAGATCCATTGAAGCCTTTACTCTTTGTTTCTTCAGTGCTTCTTGTGCATTTTCTTGGGGATAATTAGAGATAAATGGTATGGTATTATATTTGCTCAGATAGCAATACAAAAATGCCTATTTCCGTCATTTTCGGTAATAGACTTTCAAGCTATATTTTCCTCAAACTTGATCCTCATTATTCCAGTAATATTTAAGCTATTAATTTCTCCAGAGAGTGCTTTTTGAAAATGGTAAATTATAAGACAAATCCTAAAATTACATTTTCTTTAATTTACAGTATTGTTCAAGCCGTACTGTTAGCATAAATGAATAGTCTGAGCTGTAGTCTGCAATAAAGCCTTGAGCATTAAACAGCTGGCTTGGAGACAGAAACATTAAGAATATGATTGAAAATTTTTTTTTACAGAAGATGAAATAACAGCGTGCGCAAAGGCTCATTTATGATAATTCTAACATTTCTGCTACAGTTATAGAAATGTAACAACATTTACCAAAGAAAAAGGGAGAAAAGAAAGAAAGCAAGAGAGGTGAGGGGTTTTACTTTCTAACCGATTGCAATGATATCAATTTTGCCCTTAGTGGAGTGATATTCACAGTTACGTGGCTTCGCCTTCTTTTGAGTTTCAAGTTTACCCTTTGGGGGAAAAAAAAACACAAAGCAGGGCTTTTCAAAACAGAAGTCAGTGAAAGCAAATGTGTTTGTACTTGATGTCTAAAAACGCAGGCATGTNATAAACATGTAACAATGGTAATGAAGGCACTCAAGCAGCCTGGTACTGGGCAAGACAATGGAGTCTATAAGGCTCTATAAAACAGCAGCACGCTGATTTATTTCATCATGAAAAGACATTAATTATGCTAATGTACAATGAAATCGCGTGGAAGTTTGTCCTGAGACTAAAGGTGTATTTAAGTCATTTATTTAATACGCTTCATTACACTGGTTATATCTACTTTCCTTTTGTTTTACCTTTTTCAAGGATGGGGATTTGAAAAGAAAGATAGAGACTACCCTTCATACGATTGTGAGGACCAATCTACTTGAAGACANGGACAATCTGGTACGTTGCTAACAATAACCAGAGCTAGGCAAGAAAGGGAAACGCTCTGTATTCTCCCAGACTAAAATCACTACCGCCATCTAGTGGTAACTGACTGTGAGTCTCCCAAATTCCAGAACACGTCAACAATTTTTAAACGCCGTTTTGTTTTCGAATCGGTGCTTATGTCAGAGAGTTGTGCTTTACAAGAAATCTAGCGAGTTTTTGTTAGTTTCCTGGAAGACTTCGCCATCATCTGACGAAACGTTTCGTGTGCAGCTGCAGAGTCTCACTTCTGAAGGCCGATAGCACAAAATGACAGGGCTGCCATCCAGGTAGGGAGACTTGACACCTGCGGACAGAAGAGAACACATNCTAATGACCAGTGAGTAATAAAAGCACTGCCGGGGATCAGAATGGTGCCTGGAATACAGCACGTTGGCACACTAGGAAACCAGGACGGCAGTAGCCTTGACATAGTTTTTAAAGACCTTCCCAAGCCAGTGTCCAGCCTTATGCCCTAAGGGAAGGACTGGTAACACAGGAACCCCACTACGAAGAATCTGAATGGACAGGCCCTGCTAAGTTCACCCCAGTTTACTGCCATGAGATCATATTCTTTTTTGTTTAATCATATTAATCTATACAACTGTCCATTTCTCATTTAACCTACGCATAAAAATGCAGTTTTTCCTGTTTCTTTGGGTCTGCATTTCTGAAGGCTTGTGTGCTGGATAAAACTGACTAAATATGTTCTGTTTTGTTTTGTTTCACTTCTCTCTTTACCTGTGGCAGAATGTTTGCTGGGTTGGATTTTTTTTAGTATTTTTTTATTTTTAGATTATTTATTTTATGTGTATGAGTGTTTTCCCTGCATATATGTATTTGCACCATGTGCATGCCTGGTGCCCTCAGAGGTCAAGAAAAGGTATAACTAGAGTTATATAGATGGTTGTAAGCTGTTATGTGGGTGCTAGAACTGAACCCAGGTTCTCTGAGAGAGCAGCAAGTGTTCTTAACCATTGACCTACCCATTAAGACCCTATTTGGGGGTTTTTGAGGCAGGGTCTCATTTAGCCAGATAGACATTGAACTTGCTATGTAGCTAAGGATGATCTTGAACTCCTGATCTTCCTGCTTCCACCTCCCAAGTCCTGGGATTCCAAGCATTCAATGCCATGCCTGGCTTTAGAGGGATGTTGTGTTGTTCAGGGTGTGATACTTAAGCACTGTGAAGGTGAGCAAAAATATTACATGTGCTCCCCTACAGCATATGGACACAACACACACACACACACACACACACACACACACCAGATGAAAATTTTCCTCAATGAGCATGGACTGGGAAAGACTTCACAAGACAGACAAACTTTTAGTAGTTTTAAAACATGAAATGAACTATATATACAGAGAAGATCAAGAAAGATGTGCCAGGCAGAGAAATAGTCAGAGAGGAGCCTGGAAGACAAGGTGTGGCGGGACATATGTGGAAGGTAATGGNCAGCTTCTTCTCTGTAAAACTTCCTCTTGTAATATATATGACCAAGAAGGTGAGATAGAGGAGGAACANNTAGAAATTGGTATATGGTATAGTTATTAGGAGGGTCTTACAGGTCAAGACTGAAATGCTTCACTATATCCATGGACTGCACATGGCTTACAGTAGGCACTATTGTGTCCAATAAAAAAAGGAAGGTGTGCTCTCAACATAAGCATACGTCCATATTGTCTTCAGATTCTCTTGAGGGTCACTGTTCTCGTAACAGGTGAAGAACAAAGGTGAGGAACACANTGATGTGCTGAGCTTTGGAAAGACTCCTCTGTCACTGATGT
Organism: Neotoma lepida; assembly: GCA_001675575.1. Taxonomy (NCBI): domain Eukaryota; kingdom Metazoa; phylum Chordata; class Mammalia; order Rodentia; family Cricetidae; genus Neotoma; species Neotoma lepida. The sequence continues at coordinate 9,056 of LZPO01045378.1, read as the reverse complement.
GAAGGACAGTGGCATGTGAGCAGAGAGTGTATCCCTATGTTGGCCNGTGTGTTTCCCTTGCACAATTAACACAAGTATGTCTGCCACCCTGGGTGGTACTTTGTTCCTCCTCTCCCTAGGCATTAAGTACTTCCCTGTGAAGGGTTTTAAGGCTATTATTAATTCTATAATGATTTGTAGATCCACATATGNAATCTCTTTCAAAAATTATCCATAATTATGCCAGTGCTGGTTAGTTTGTTGTTGTGGTTTTGTTTTGTTTTGTTTTCATCAAGGTCACACAAGCTGAAGTTATCTTGGAATANGGAACCTTGGTTAAGGAATTCCTCCATCAGATTGGACTGTAGGCAGGTCTATGGGACGATACCGCCCTAAAGCAGGACATCTGGGTAGTATAAGAAGCAAACTGAACAAAAGAGCAACCCTCTTGGCATGTCTACAAACCAGGAAACCTTATAAGAGGAGAAAGCCAGGTAAATCTTTTTATGACTCATGACAACTCTTCTCAAATTTGTTAGACCAAGAACACTCTTACCATAAAACCCATACTAATTGCACTGCAGAGCTGTGTTCTCCGGGAAGCAGAGGCCATTACAATGACAGACAAAGGAATTTGTGATGACAAAGCTGGTCTTTCATTGGAATTAATGTANCACTCTTAGCGCTGACACAGATGAGTTTCTCTGACCCCAAACACTTCATGCATTTACTCTCGTAAGTGCCAGAAGTCCAGCTGGATGCATAAAAATGAATGTAAGTCTCACACTCAAGTATACAACAAATTCCAGAATAAATCTACTGCACTTTACAAATAAAAGAATCACTTATTCATAAAATATGATTCCCTGAGGGCTAGAAAGATGGTTCAGTGGCTAAGAGCCACTTGTTTCTCTTGGCAAAGGACCAGAGTTCATTTCCCAGCACCTACATGCCGGTACACAGCCATCTGTAACTCCAGTACCAGGGACCCATTGCTCTCTTCCTGCCATTGCAGGTATCAGGTATGTGTGTGGTACACATATATGCATACAAGCAAAATACTCATACACATAAAATAATAGATCATTAAAGACTGTTTTATGACTTCCAAAGTGTGTATGGGGAACCAACCAAGTCAACCAAGTCAAGAAATACTAAAATCTAGATCCACATGATTCTAACCTGTCACAAACTGTGGCAAAAAGAACAGAAGAAAAGAAAGCAGAAAAGGTTTCTGGATTCGACTTCCCTGGTTGTTAATAATCCATGTCAGTGGTCTCCAGTGCTCATCTGTGGACGTCCACATCTCTTGGTGTGATGGTTTGAAGGAGAATGGCCCACACAGGCTCATATATTTGAATACTTGGTCCCTCATTGGTAGAAATGTTTGGCAAGAGTTAGGAGATGTGGCCTTCTTGGAGGAAGTGTGTCATTGGGGGTAAGCTTTGAGTNTTCAAAACCCCACCACCATCCCAGTTAGTGCTCTCTGTCTCTCTCTGTCTCTGTCTCTGTCTGCCTCATTCTCTCTGTCTCTGTCTCTGTCTCCTACTTGTTGAAAAGGTCCTCCAGCATCATACCTGCCTACCCACTACCCACTACTGTGCCTCCCACCATGAACTCTAACTCTAACTCTCTGGAACTGTTAGCCCCCAACAAACCCTTCCTTCTACAAGTTGCCTTGATCATGGTGTATCTTCCTAGCAAAAGAAACTGCAACGCTTGGGAATAAAGATACCATGAGGAGCACCACTGTCTACATTTGCAATCTGCAGGGAAGCTGGGGCAGGGGAGGGGGCCATCACTATGCATACTCCATGCCTCCTCTCAGAGACTCCTTGCCTCCTCTCAGAGACTCCTTGGAGCTATCAATCTTCTATGGAATTTTATAAATTGCCTTTGAAGGACATCTACTAAGAAAATCTTTCTTAAAACCCCATTTTCCACTTCAATCTGTTCCATCTACATGAAACTTTACATTTTCTTTTACTTCTCTTTAGTCTTTAGTCTGAGTTTCTAGCACCCAAGTCTGAAATGACAGCGGATTCTGTCTGGAAACAACTCCTTTGCCCTTTTATGAGCACAGAACTCTACAGTGGTGTGGAGACAGTCACACAGTCTTTTTATTTTATTTCATTGAGAATTTAATGCATGAGAACTGTATTTACTTCTACCCTTCCTCCCAACTCTTCCCCCTGCCCCCTCTCAAATTGATGACCTCTTCTTTCCTTACTGTTACATGTGTATGTATATGTGTGTGTGTGTATAAATACAGACTGCTGTGTCTATTTAGTGTTGCTCATATGTGTATGTGTTCATGATGGTCACTTGGGATTGAATAATCTACCAGGGGCTCATTCTTAGAGAAGACGAATTCTTCCTTTCTCAGAAGCCATTAATTACTTGTAACTGCTCACCCAGTGATGAAACCTTGTGGGTTCCCCCATGCACATTTAGATTTAACTGGTATTGTCATTATATGGGCNTTGCTTGGGCAACCATATTGTTAAGATTTTGTGAGTCCAACTTCCCTGTCACTTATAGAAGACATCAACTCCTGGTCCTCTGGCTCTGCCTTAGTTAGGGTTTTNATTGCTTTGAAGAGACACCGTGACCACTGCAAATCATATAAAGAAAACATTTAATTGGGGTGACTCACTTACAGTTTCAGAGGTTCAGTCCATTATCATCATGATGGGGAGCATGGAAGTATGCAGGCAGACATGGTGCTGGAAAAGTAGCTGAAGTCCTATATCTTGCAGGCACAGGAAGTCAACTGACACACTCAATGGTATTCTGAGCATATGAAACCTNAAAGCTCTCCCCCACAGTGACACACTTCCTCCAACAAGGCCATACTCACTCCAATAAAGCCANACTTCCTAATAGTGCAACTCCCTATGAGATTATGGGGGCCAATTACATTCAAACTACCACNTTCTACNCCCTGGCCCCCATAAGCTTGTAACAATATTGTAATGCAAAATGCACTTAGTTCAACTTCAAAAGTCCCTATAGTCTATAACCGTCTCAACAATGTTTAAAAGTCCAAAGTTCAAAGTCTCTTTTAAGATTCATGCAATCTCGTAACTATAGTCTCCTATAAAATCAGAATAAGCAGATCACATATTTCTAACATATAATGTCACAGGATATACATTACCATTACAAGATGCAGGGAAGGGAGCATAGTGAGGGAATATTGGACAAAGCAAGACCGAAAACCAGCTGGGCAAACTCCAAACTCTGCATCTCCATATCTGATGTAGAAATGCTCTTCAGATCTCCAACTCTGTTCAGCTTTGTTGACTGCAACACACTTCTTTCTCTTAGGCTGGTTCCACTCCCTGTTAACAGTTCTCCTCAGCAGGTAACCCATGACTATGGCATCTTTAACATCTTGGGTTCTCCAAGGCAATCCAGGCTTCAACTTCACAGCTTCATGCAATAGCCTCCCGACTAGGCCTCCTGACATATGCCTGGCCTCAGTGGCTTTCCTTAGGCATAGGGGCAAATTCTATAACCNGTTTCTTCTATCCTTAACTAAAGCCAGAACCACATGGCTGAAGCTGCCAAATTCTGCTGCTTACTAGGGCTGGAACATGGCCCCCTCATTCAGTTACATCTTCACCAGCTTTCTGTCCCTCACTGCCTAAGCTTGGCTGTCCTGAAACTTGCTCTGTAGACCAAGCTAGCCTCAAACTCAGAGATCTGCCCACATCTGCCTTCCCAAGTGCTGGAATTAAAGTCATATACCACCACATCCAGCTCTATGCTTTTTTATAGTTCCTTTTCAAAATTTGGAAATTTAGCTGGGTGGGATCTTGCCCTGAGGTCATCACTCCCTTAATTCCATTTCTTAATCCATTTATCTCCTTGAACACAGGACTTAGTTCCATTCCACTTCCTGGTTCTCTTTTTCTCCTCAAAATTTACATTTTGTAATATACCCAGCTCAGCTTGCTCCTTTTCATTATAAATCTTCATTAGAGTTACCATAATATCAACACAAAAGAATCTATACTAGGCTGTTTTGAGATTTCTTCTNCTGACAGAATTAATTCAAAACTTTTCACTTTAGTCTCAGGCAGACTCTTTGGACAGGGCAAAANGCAGCCACTTTCTTCACCAAAATGTCACAAGAATGATCTCTAGGTAACATANTAAAATTCTTCTCCTCTGAAACCTCTTGAGCCAGTCCCCAGTTCATCAAATCACTCTCAGCACCACTGTCTTCCATGCTCCTGCTAGTATGNCCCATTAAGCAGCACTTAAAGNGTTCAACTGCTTTTCTAAACCATAGTCTCAAGGTCCATATTCCTTCAAACAAATGCATGATCAGGCCTATCACAGCAATACCCCAGTCTCTGGTACCAACTTCTGTCTTAGGGTTTCTATTGCTGTGAAGAGACACCATGACCACAGCAACTCTTATAAAGAAAACATTTAATTGTGGTGGCTTGNTTACAGTTTCAGCNGTTCAATCCACTATCATCATGATGGAGAGAATGGCAGCATGCAGGCAGACATGGTGCTGGCTTCATCTTGGCTTAAAAGGAACAAGAAGTCAGCTGACACACTGGGTGGTATCCTGAGCATAGGAAACCTCAAAGCCCACCCACACAGTGACACACTCCCTCCAACAAGGCCACACCCACTCCAACAAAAAAAAAAATCACACGTCCTATAGTGTCATTCCCTGTGAGATTATGGAGGCCAATTCCATTCAAACTACCACAGGCTCGTAAACTCTTNCTGCCCCTGCTTCTATGATGTTATCTGAGCTTTAGGTGTAAGGGTTGAGTTATAGATGTATCAGCTGGGGGATGGGTACCCCACAGTCAGCTGTTCTCTGCACTCTGACCAGTTGCACTCAAATCATGCCGTCTTGACTATNTCAGGACCTNCCTCTCATTTCTTNTTCTCCAAAGGACTCTCCTGATATGGATAAACTAAGAAAGGCCTCTGTGTTTACCTTCTTTAAAATTCCTCAGGCCAGTCCTGCCACATCCCTCACAGAGAAAATCTTTTGCTCCCACACTCACTGCAACAGAGAAGAATGGCTCAATTGTTGTTTGGTGGTGTAGTTTAAATGATCTAGTGTTNCAGAACATCCCTGGGATTCCAATAAAATCTGAACTGGGTTGCTATTTTCAGCCAGTGTCCTGGATGGAAGGCATTTGGAAAAAGCAGACCCAAAACTGAAAAAAATAAATAATAAGAAAAGCCTCATGCTTTCAAACTTATCATAGTATTTGCCAAATTATCTTGGAGAAACAAACTTATCTTTGGAGTAANANGTTCTAAAATGAATTATTATAAGAATATTATTATTTACCATTATTTGGTAGCAAGATGGATAGTGATATAATTATTGTTTGNTAGGAAATATAGGGGAAATGGGAAAGATTTTTTGGCCTTAGCCTTTAAAATCTTATCTTGATACTTACATGTGTCCTACAGTATTTGCTGCTAACACAACATAAAGAGTGGCAAGCTCAAAGTTACAATAAATTATGCATAATTTATTCTCTTAGAAGGTCTATAAACACAGTGTGAAGTGTTCAGCTTGTTACATGATGCAGCATTTAAAATCAGATTTCTCAATGTTATAATTGTGACATGAATTCTTCTGCATTTATTTTGTTTGCAAAAAGCATTATATTAATTAGTTACACCACTCTGAAGGGTATTNGATTTTTTTTAGAACTTTCAGTGTCAAAACTTCTGCAAGTATAAAACTGCAACTCATTTGCAAAAGAAANNAAGTGTTATTAAATAATTTCTGANTACCATTTGAAGAGCACAAGTACTCCTAAGAAACATACTTCCCTGGCATTTCNAAGTATTGAAGCACTTATNAACTTTTATTGCCTGCCATTACATCCTTTGTAAGTTCTTTTCACACAAAAACAGGTTTTTTGTTCTTTATATTCTATCATTATGAGGATATCAACTCAAAAATTTCAGCTTATATTATATTATGATAAAATTGTTGATAACTCTTGCTTTTGTTTTTATTTTATTCATACATATTCTCAAATTGTTTATTGTGTTGAATCTTTGTATGGAAATGTATTGCATGTATTGCTTCCATTTAGAAGCATGACTAATTCTTGAAATGCATAGTTTTGTGTGTTTAATGATTTTTTTTTTATTGCAACCTTAGGCTTATTGGAGTTTTGTATAAGTGACTCACTTAAGAACTGGTTTTAAGATGAGTTTCTTCAGAAAAACTTGAGTTTGTTTCTAAAAATTACCTATGGAAACAACCTAANTGCTTTGGAGCAAAGACATCCATCATAGAAATTCTGGCCCTGAAGACAAGTTTAAGGCTAGCAATATCCTAGTAAGGAAGCAACACTATTAGCTAACAACCTGTTAGCTCTCCTTATTCTGCTGGGTGAGATTTTTACCCCAATTTAGCCTTTCTCTGGCCGTACATCATACCTTGTTCATGCCTTAGGATTTTTTCTGATCCCCACACATGTTGTCTAGTTAAAAAAAAAAATCCTTTAGGCCACCTAGGATTGGCAGATGGCCCCATCTGAGCTGAGACTAATAGCTGGAGATAGTGCTTAGATTTATTGATCCCTGTACTGTTTGTGCTTTGAATAGATGCCTTCACTTCACTACAACTTCACTCGTGCACCCAAAGACGTATAATTACATTTTATTTCGTGTGAACAGCCCTCATGGACCATCTTACAAAAACCAAAGGCAATGAATGGGTCATAGTTTTGAAACCCCAGATTTAAGCAAGTGGCTAGCCACATTTCCAGCTCTCCAGTGTTTGTTACATTACCTCAATATTCCTTATTTTTCCCTTTTGATTTTAACTTTGCTTCAGATTTTACCAAGTTCCTATGTTACTTTTTTCTTTACATAAAACTTATTTTTCTATTTTTTTATAACAGAGGCCCAGGTTGGCCTCTAACTCACTAAGTAGCCAAAGATGACTGAACTTCTGATCATCCCCCATTACCCTCCAAGTACTATGTAGAATTATAGGCATGTAACACCATGCCCTGTTTTATTGTTGAGGGTTGAACCCGAGGCTTCATGCATCTACCAACCGCACTACATCTTCACTACTCACTTTTTATTTTTTTTTTTTAAGAAAAAGTTTTCCTGTAGCCCAAGCTGGCCTCAAACTCACTATGTAGCCAAGGATGACTTTGAACTCCTGACCCTCCTTGCCTCTACCTCCTAAGCACTGGGATTGCAGGAATGGAGCCACACCCAGCTACTATTCACATTTCTGAAAGAAAAACTGGCTCTTAATTATAAAAATCTCTGGTTTATTCTACAGTAACAAATTTTATATTCTGCAGTAACAAATGTTGCCAGTAATTGTAGTGGCTCACGACAATTTTTCTTCTTCTGACCCAAGGTNTGCATGCAGCAAATCAAGCAGAACGCTCTCCTCCATTTCATCATTACTAAGATAATTCAAGTTGATAAAGCAACCACTACATTGAGTAACAGGANTACAGTATGGCTCCTCACCCATCAACTCCTAAAGTTTCCACTAGAAAAGTTGTGTAGAATTTCTTGCAACTCACTAGCAAAGCAAGGTGCATGACCCAACTTAAAGTTCCAAGGGGGCATGTTTGTTTGTTTGCTTGCTTGCTTNCTTTGTTTTGGAGGAAAGTATAAAGTTNACCTATAGGTGGAGACATGCTCGCCTTCTCCCTCAAGAGTTAATCCAGGTGGGCAGTCCTAGCCAACAGACCTCCCATACGAAGGCAGGCTCACCCTAAACCATGCTAAAGAGGTTGACCAGAATAATTATTCCTGCAATGGATAGTGTACTTTTCTTTCCCAGAATTCCCGCCCCGGCACAGAGCAGAGCATAGCCACACTGTTCTTGCAAGTGTGCCTGTTTTTCTGACTTATTCAGAGGAACAGAATTTTTCCTTTCCTTCTTTTTTTTCTGAGCATTCTTTCCTTCATACCTTGGGGCTTCACTTTCTCTAAACCTTCCGTATCTTCTGTGGGTGTTGCCTGTCATATGCCTGACCTCCATGTCAGTTTAACCAACTTGATNTCTTTCTTTTCTCCATTCTCCTCTTCAGGAAGCTGCTGAAATTTACAACTTGCCTGCCTTGGGTTTTTTTGTTTGTTTGTTTTGTTTTTTAATGCTAATAAAAAATATCACAGAACTTTCTATTTGAGTCTTAACTCTTCTTATTAGCTAGACTAAGAAAGCCAGGAGGGGAACCTGAATTCCCTAGTNTCATCTGGTGATCATCCAGGGACAGTCCAATATTTCTGGTAACATTTTCATGCATCCAGTAAGGAGAATAGCTATACAAAAAAAAAAAAATACTAACAACAACCACAGGTTCTTTGCAGTAGTCACCCTTCTCATTGTACTCGACATTCCTGCTTGGAATACATAATGCTCTCCTGTCATAGACTGTTGGCTGCCCCTCTGGCTTCTTCTTAATTTCAGTGAAAGAANTGTCTATCCACCTGATGTTAATGTGTACATATCTCACAGGTTTCCATTTAGGTCTTGTTTTCATCCTAAGCTTTTCCTAAAAATTTTACAATCTTTCTTTAAAATCTTGTCATAAGGGCTGGAGAGATGGCTCAGAGGTTAAGAACACTGACTGCTCTTCCAGAGTGATAGGTTTCTCCGTGAAGCAATCAGAGTCAGGCCAAGTGAGGAAAGGCCAGGTTTAATTGACGAGCTTTCCAGGGTGATTCCCGGCCCCAAAGACAGGAGATCGGGGCGAGAGACCAGAGGGAAGGGCATGTCTAGTCTCAGGGATGCTGCTTAAATAGGCCAAGGGAGTGGTCTTGGCCTCTCTGGGGAGGAGCCATGTTTTGGCGGGCTCTGAAGGGGCCGGTTCAGCAGCTTGTGGCCCAGTGCCAGCCTGCTGCATGGGCTGCACACAAGCCAGGAGTCCGAGCCGCTGGAGGTGTAGGTGGTGCTGGGGGTGGAGCCTGAGCCACACAGGAAGCTGCATCCGGAAGACACACACACACACACACACACACACACACACACACATGCACGCACACGCACACTAAAGTAGCATACACCTGTTATCCTAGCTCTCAGGAGGCTG
>LZPO01045377.1:13549-35697 GCA_001675575.1 Neotoma lepida | reverse complement strand
ACAGGTGCAGTCACTTCAAGATACAAAGGCCGAGTCATGGACAGAGACTTCTTTTTGCTGCACATCTCCCCATCCTCTGGCTTGTTCTTTTTGTCCCCTCTTTTGTTACGTTTCAGGAACCTTGGAGGGTGATATAAACATTTTTTTTTTAGGGCTGAATACTCTACTATCAATTATTCTTGAAACCTTGATCACTCATAAGTTTGCATTTACTGCTGTCTTTGTTATGAAAATCTTCTCTGACAGATGCTGAGAGAAGCACTGATCTGCGTGTATAAACATGAGTATTTTGAAGGCAGTTGGACAATGTAACCATTAAGCAAAACAGTGGGGGTAAGTTCCTCCCAAGGCCTTTGCCCTTCCTGCCATGTACCATATATGAGTTGTCTTCTGTGCAGTTGTCTTCCATTCAGGAAGCAGTTGGTTACCACCATAACAGCCATGACACTATTGTACCAGAGGGAAGATAGTACGTGGTTTGTAGCTTAGCTTCTCCCCTAATAGCCTGTATAGTACCCTCCAGCACTCTAGGGTTCATCAATAGGGAGGAAGCTTCTATCTCAGGTTGCTTGATTTCTCTATTCCCTGTGTCTAAAGCCTTAGTTTCTTCAGCAACAGGGTAATACCACCACATTCTGTTAAGCAATCAAGAATAACAATAATTTCCTGTACAGTTTTGAGGCTTCTAGGGTCTTCTTCATCAACAATTAACAACTACTTTATCAATTAACAAGTACTTTATCAACTACTTTTTTTGTATTACAACAATAGTATTTTAGTTTAAGATGCTCTTTGAAATGCTTTTAATATGGAAAAAAATACAAATAGAAGCTCTGAGCTTAGAGGAAACAGCTATTTCTAAGCACTGAATATAGAAATAAACGTATCCTTCCACTGGTGAAGGCAGCACACTGTTGCTGCCAGTACAGACAACTGTGGTATAGTACCTGAGTTAAGATGAAGGGAAAGCAATTGAAACGACAGATGACAATGTGAACTATTTGATGCAGTTTATGGACAAAACCACATAGTGACCTTTATCTCCTTCCCCTTCTTCTTTTCTTGGTAAGTCCTTTTAATAGAAGGTTGAGATAAATGGCCTAAGCTTATTAATGACTCATCAGGGCAAACAAAAGGTTAACAGTGTTACTGAGGTTGGTGCTAACAAAGAATGTGGCCTAAGCCTCAGTGACAAAGGCTTGCTGGGAGCTCCCCTTCCTAATTGACTTTCCTGACATTAATGCTTGTCAGAACCCAGGCAACTGCCTTGAAATTTGCAATTCCCTTGCCCTTATTATGGGTTCTTGTCCAAAGATAAGTCAGTGATTATTAGTAGTGTGAATTGTAAAATAACAAATCTTTATGTTAAACTTTGGGTTTCAATCTATATATCTGAAGCACACACTAAGGAACTTAGATATCTGACATTCTTAGATATGTCAATGGTGATAAAATTTTGGTTGAACCTGGATTGTAGTGTTTTTAGAAGGCATTGTGAAAAGTGGTAGGGACTTCCCTCAGTGGACCAGGGTTACAGCATCTTTCTAATGTTTGCTATCTTTCAGGTTGTCATTTCTAGATGCAATGTATATACTAAGGGGATACCTACAATTTACCTTTGCTACCTACCAGTAGCAAAGAATCCTATCACTCAAAGTCTTAGTTTCTTGACTTACATATTTGAGATTTGTATAATTAATATGTAACTGTGGTTACACTAATTTTATATTTTGAACATTCTTATGCTGTCACCTTTACCTGAATTATAACAAACTAATATGTATTTTAGGTTGAACACTGGGATTACTGCCATTTCTTTAAATTTGGTGAATTNGGTATTAAGATACTTTGGATAATCAGTAGCATAACCATTAGCCCTTTCTTCCTGGGATATCTATCTCTGTTTCCCATAGATATAGAATTGGCCCTTGACCTCTACTTTGAAGAATTGTACACTTATGCACTACATGGAGTTTTAAAGAATCATACCATCATACTATTAACTGACAATTCAGATCTAGTGTGCTCCCACCAAGAGTCATAGTCAACCTGCACTTTCAACTTGGAAGACACTGCTTAAACTTAAATTAATGAAAATTAAATGAAATTAAAATTGAGTGATGAACTGTTTCAATATTTACATATGGCTAGTGGTTTCCCTATCACACAGCCTGGATGTAGAGTACTTCTATTATCCAAAAGTTCTGTTGGTAGTAAATAAGACTAAGTAGTAATAGCAAAGAAAACTAAGCTTTAGTAATTTAATTGCAGAAAACTCAAGACCTCCCAGGAATGAGTCAGATGTTTTCACAATGTTTTATTTTTGAGATTTTTTTCCCCATGCTTGTAAACTCTACCTCCCTGAAATGTCTGTTCAGTTGGTCTTAACTCCATTTTACTAAATAAGCCTGCAAATCACAAATTGTTCTGCTATACACTTTCACAATATTTCAAAACATACTGTCATATTCCTTCTCTCTTTCTTTCTGTTTTCTTATGTGGATATCCCTTTCACTTTCGGTACATCATAGAATATGCTCAGGTCACCTAGGAACATTGTTTTAAATGTTACCAAATGTGAATTACATACTGAGTCACAAATTTACAAATCCATGTTACAGACACATAGAATATGAATTTTATATTTTAAAAAAAAGCTTCCTTTCCAATCGTCCCCACCCGTCCTGGGGCTAGGCAATAGTCAGCAAACAGTAGCTTCTGGTCCAATGACTGAATGAATTTATTGAACCAGAGCATGGTGTCCATGGTGCATTAATGTCTGTTTTTAATTTGTTATCATCTCCTTGTAGTAAATTAAAAACTCTTGTGATTATGAAAATAATACTCATCATAGATAATCTTGAATATATAAAAGAAAATAATGATGATACTGCTACTGAGCAATAACTACCATGACTATTCTGGTGTTGCAGAGACTCTGATCAACAAGTTTGCAATATTGCATTTTGTAAACGTATTTCTTTCTTAATGTAACACATTTATTATTTCACATTATTATAATGCTTCTAATGATTTCCATTTTATNAGATGTGTTTCCTAGATTTTATATTAGCCCAATTTTATTTACTTCATATAATTGACCTGATTATGTATGTTTGAACTTCTTCATCAATAACTCTGAATCTGACCATATTTTGATATACAGCCTTAAGAAGAGTAGGTTAACATGGAATTGTTGAAATGGAACTGAGGTCTCTAAGAAAGGGAAGGCTATGCAGAACATACCAAGAAAGCAACTGTATCCAAGCTGTAGAGAGTAGCCCCAGGAGAAATCATGCTTCCCATTGCCTTGATCTTGGATTTCTAGTATCCAGGACAGTAAAACAATAAGTTTATAGTAAAGATGCCAGATTGTGATGCTCTGTCACATCAGCTCTCCTAAACTAATATGCTTTATTTCTAAGGTCTTTTTTTCTTCATTTCTCCATTTATCTTGTGTGTATGTGTGTGGGTATGTGCAGGTTAGAAGATAGGCAGAAGGGTCTGGTTCTCTCCTTTCCACCACATGGGCCCCAGGGATTGAACCTTTCAGGTTTGGTATTTACTCTTACCGTTCCCAAGTTTTCATTTTTATACATAAAATCTTCGAAAATTTTATGCCCATTTTTGATTACATTCTTGTACAAAAATTTTAGAAGGAATCAATTTTAGTTTCATAAAATGTTTTATTATATATTTTCTAACTCATGAAATAGTATACTCTCCAAGAATGCAATATTTTCCTGAACTGAACAACAATAAAAGTCACATCAATCAGTATATTTCACTGTCTACCTCATGTGTGTATGTGTGTGTGTGCATGTGTGCATGTGATATGCATATGTGTATATGCATACACAACTATACACTCATGTATGTGGAGCACGGGAAAGAGTGTCAGATAGCCTCTTCAATAGACTCCACTTTATTTTTTTGAGGCATGGTATCTCCACCAACTTTGTGGTAGTTTGAATGAGAAGAGGCCCCATCAGCTTATATGTTTGACTACTTGGTCTCCAGTTGGTGGAACTGTTTCGGAAGAATTGGAAGGTGTGGCCTTGTTGGAGGAGGTGTGTCACTGGGGGCAGGCTTTAAGGTTTAAAAAGACATCTGCCATTCCCATATGTGTTTCTCTGTCTCTTACTTGTGGATCAACTTGTGAACTCTCAGCTGTTCACCATGCTTTTGCTCCACCATCATAGACTCTAACCCTCTGAAGCTATAAGCCCAATTAAACACTTTATTTTATAAGCTGCCTTAGTCATATTGTTTTCTCACAAACATAAAAAAGGAACTAATACATACCTGGAGTTCCCAATCTTTTCACCTAAGCTGGTAACCCTCAAGCCCCAGCATTCCTCCTTACTCTGTTTATACCACAGCATGGGGGGTCATAGGCAGGTGTAAGACCATGCCTATTTAGCTATATGGGTGCTTATATCCAAACTCAGTTCTTCAGTGTTGAGCAGTAAGCACTTTTAAACACTGAGTCATCTTGTTAACCCCTCATTTTTATTCATTAAATTCAATTGTAGTAATGAGATTTGCAAACTTAGAGACTGAATAGACATATAAACATGATGAAACACTAGTAAATAGGATCACTTAGATGTTTAGACATAAATGTTTATGTATGACAAATGTTTTCAATTTTGTTTTTATCATTCAGCAGCATTTTGATATTAATTTGTATAATATTGTTCCTTTTTATTGTAAAATGCCATTTTGTATGAGTATATCTCAATTATTTAGCTCTTCTATTATCATGGAATTTTAGGTTAATCTGTTTTTGTTTTTCTATTAGCAATGCAATTGCCACAGATACACAGGCACAGTTATACTGTTTTATTGTGCAATGAGGAAAAGTTCTCTGTGGTATATGTCAATAAGTAAAATTGTTGACATTCCTAGTTGGAAAGGTCAGATAATACAATGAGGAGTATTATGTAATAGGAACTCTGTGATCAGGATGCCTGGGCCCAGTGCTGGCTGAAGGGACTTTCTTTGATCATTGGCTAGGTTACCTAACCTCTCTGTATCAGTTCCCTCATTCNGTAAATGATTAAATCTGTAGCATTTAATCCACATTATAGGGTGATTTAGCATTTCTATGTTTAGAAAACTAACTGCCTCATTGTAAATACTCATTATATTCCCAACAGTGTAACCTATTCATCCGATATTGAAGCATGCATGATTCTTGTTGATTCACTAGCACTTAGTATTGCAGAATTATTTCCAGGGTGTGTGTGTGTGTGTGTGTGTGTGTGTGTGTGTGTGTAGCTATAGTTTACTCCTTCTCAGTTTTGTACAGTATTTCAACATAAATATTTAACTCCACTTAATAATTCTCCTTCCAGAGGAAGTCCATTGTTAACTACTTTTGCTGTTATTCACACCCTGCAGTAAGCATTCTTACAGATGGTATTTGGTGTCCACTGAGTAACNTTTCTTTCTAGTTATATAAAAATATAGGTATCTCAAAAGCAGGACCAAATACCAAATTTGAAATAAAAACAAATACGCAGCCTTAGATTATATGTTCATATCTAAGGCCTAATTAATGAATATTTCTACAGGTCTTCAAAAACGCAAGTCTTTCTTGTNAACAGTATTCCCAAGTCATAAAAACTGACTAGCCCCTTCTTCCCCTCAGAAAGATTTAACAGTGGTTGTGCTTCTGAGAAAGGACTAGGGGACTGGAAAGGAGAAATTCACATACGGGTTCATAAGTGCTGCAACATGCCCGAGTAATATGAGTTGCTGGTAAATACGTATGCCAATAGCTGCGGGAGTGTAGCTTGTCACCTCCCCTCATCATCCAGTGTCATGTCATAGGAAAACAGCGCCGGTGCGCCAGTGCACCGGTGTGCCAGTACATCAGTGCACAAGTGTGTCAGTGCACCAGGGAGTAAGAAAAATCCTCCAAGGTCATTCCACAGTGTGTGAGAGAGATACATACTATCCAAGACCGAAGGGGGAAAAGGACCTTCCCTTCTACTTCTTCTCCCTGCTGGGATGACATCCATCATACTCTTTATTGCTTTCTTCATATTCATCTTTAATAATGTGTAAGCACAACCTGTCATTACAATCAAAGGACAAAATCAAACATAAAAATGTGACTAGAGGCTACATAAAAAAATCATCAGTTTGCTCACCACGGAATCCCTGGCGGCTGCCTTGGCTCATATTCATCCCCACCATCTCATCGGCTCTGCCTCAGGCTTCAACCTGCATCCTTCCTTCTGCAGTGACCAGACCATCTTTGCTTTCATCCACATTGTCACCTACAAGAAAAATCATAGATTCAAGCAACCTTATGCAATTTCCACAACAAGCTACAAAAATAAGATGGCAGCATTGCTCCTTAGAGTCAGTACTGTGACATGCCATTCAAAGCACTATAGGTGTGGGGCTGAGGTAGAGCTCAGTGGTGCAGCCCTTACTGGCACAGCAAAACAGAATTTTATACAGAGTCCCAGATCTTATAGTGGAGGCTAAACAAAACTGTCAAACATTAGGCTTAAAAAACAGTATGAAAATGGCATGCAAAGTGTGCTAGCTCACAAACTACTTGAGCTTGAAGTTTTCAAATTCCTCATATGTGATATATATACACATAAATATAATTATACATACATATATATATAATGCATATAATTTTAAAAGTCATCTTAAAGGGTAAGTATTGGTGTGTTCATTTAATCCAGTCAGAGAAATATGTAAAACTGAAGTGAATACAGGAGCTAAAGTCCAGAGGCATGGCTGGTCTCATACAGGCTGTGTAACTTTGACAGACCACACATTCTCTGATGTAACGCCTCATTTTGATCACATCAAACATGGAGTTAAATAATCTGAACAGTTCTCACTTTTCTCAGTCCATGTACAGGAGCAGAAACCCCTTCTCCAACCACAGTTACTACGGCATAGTTCACACACAAATGTGTGACCTTGAAATATCCTTGCGTGGTTTCTAAGATGTCGAAAAAAACTGAAGTCTAATCTTATTTATATATTAGAAACTTTTTAGGAACTAAAAAGTATTCCAGTGCCCAGAAAACCTGAGAGATCCAGACTTCACTGGTCAGAGCAGGATATGCTATTTATTTGTATGCTATAAAATGACGCTTGAAAGCTCTGTGGATGATGATCTACAATGATCAAGAAAAGTTTTCCCAGGGTTTGTGATGCATGACCAGATGCAGATTCCTGTTTTGTCCCTTCACATTAGTGCACATGCCAAATACCTAGAACCATTCGGTCAGCAAATCAGGCAGCAGACTTGAAAGGAATTGAGTAAATACTGTCTCTCCTTATTAATCCCCCTGGCTCGATTTCTGCAGGGTGGATATGAACATAAACTGGTGCATCCTTCTGGACACTGAGATGAACAGCAGAGGTTGTCTGGGAAAGCTACACTAGGAAACACAGATACCACGGTGTCTAGTACCCTTGTGGGAACTTGGTGAGGCTTTCAGAAAACCTATGGATTTCCTAATCAGTGCCCCAGGGCTGGATTTCAGCAATAATCGTGCCACTTGTGCATTGTGTGTGGATGAAGAAGCAGGATTCATGGATGACTGGCAGCCCTGTTCTCATCTGTTATGTTCCATCTGCCTTGGTTTCAGCAGCTGTGGGTACCAGACTGACTCACTTCACCCTGGACCTTGGCATCCACACAATTTGTTTCCTNGAAGTGTGCAAAGCTCTGTAGCCTATCCAGTCATTCTACAAATAATTTTTCAAGTCATGGGATAAGTCTACCTTTCACAATTTACACTGCTATTCATTGTATCAGAGAACTGTATTAATTCCATTCCTAGTGCCAAAATATAAGGGGAAAAATACATTTCAAATAAAAGTGTGAAAAACTATTAAATTTTATAAAAGCACCTACTATGAACATAAAATTAGTTAAATAAGAAGATGATATTCTATTACAGTATGCCAGTGATAAATTGTGGAAAGGAAGTAATAATTGATTAGTATTCAAGTGTATGGCAATGTACTAACTACTCATAACCTTATGTATGTGATCATTAAATAGCTTAATAAGAGAAGATCAATGATTGCTAGTGGTTTGTTAATATCAATACATTTGAACATTAAATATCTGATTACATCATTAATATTGAAAAGGAGCATCAAGAAGAGAATCTTTTCCTACATGAGTTCATGTATCATTTTATTGCAGAAACCACATGAGAGAAGATGGTTGGATCTGGTTTAAGCTGCTAAATGTCATGTCTTAGAATTTTACTTAACACTCAAATGCTCCTATTTTAGATCAAATTGTTGAGGAGGATATAAGAAAAGTGACTTCCTTTTGAGAGGAAAATTAAAATAAGTATTACTAGGGAACAGCTAAACATAACAATATTAATATCTGTAATTTAAAGTGACTATGTGCCAGACACCAATGGATACTTCATAGGTTTCATCCCATTGGCTCACACAATAGCTATCAGTACTCTTGTGTTACAGGTGAGGAAGTTGCCCCTTACACCATGAACAGTTATCCATCTTTGGCTCACACAATAGCTATCAGTATTCTTGTGTTTCAGGTGAAGAAGTTGCCCCTTACACCATGAACAGTTATCCATCTTTTGGCTCACACAATAGCTATCAGTATTCTTGTGTTTCAGGTGAAGAAGTTGCCCCTTACACCATGAACAGTTATCCAACTTTGGCTCACACAATAGTTATCAGTACTCTTGTGTTTCAGGTGAAGAAGTTGCCCCTTACACCATAAACAGTTATCCATCTGAGTCCATGTAATTTACAAATGTAGAGGTAGACATGAATCCAAATCTCTCTTTTCCAGACCCCTATGAAGAGTGTTGAAAATATTATAAAATGTAAACTATTAAAATGCATGGCAATTACCAGATGAGTTGGTCTCGTGTCATTGTTTGCTATGAAATATCATCACCAAAATGTAACTTAGAGAAAAAAGATTTATTTGGCTTACACTGAGCTCAAGTAAGGACTTGAAGGGGAGACTGTGAAAGAATGCTACTCGTTAACTAGCTAGCAGGCTCATGTTTAATTACCTTTTTAATACAGCCTAGGACTACATGCCTAGGGAATACTGTCACCCATAGTGAGCTGGGCCCTCCAAAACCAAGTAACAACAAGGCAATCCTCACAGATATAACCATAGGACTATCTGATCTGTTCAGTTGTGACTCTCTTGTCAGGTGACTCTAGGCCATGTCAGGTTGACAGTAGAGCTAACTAGGACAGGAGTCAAGCAATTACTCAGGCTAATGACTTTATTGTCTTAAAGAGCATAAGCCACAAGGTTAAGCACAAGAGCATAAGCATAAGCTATTACCTATGCTAGTTTTTACTCTCTCCTGATTAAATGAGAAGACCTTCACAGAAAGACAGCCATGTTTCCTAGTGAGATTTCCACCACTATCATCTTTAAGAATGGCACCAAAACCCACCTAATTAAATCTCTGGGAGTCAAACAGTTCTTAGTCTAGGTCTTCCTATGTCATCAAGCTCAGCTATCCTCCCTCACCTCACTCTTTTATCCAACACATGTTATCTGACTGACGTGGATTAGCTCAAGCCTTCACTCGTTCTCACCTACCACATCTGGCCTCTGTAGTTATGAGAAATGTGTTTTGAAAGGGCTAACAGTTATTTTCCTGTAATTCTGCAACCCAGCATTTACTCTAACCCTGACCCTCTGCTCCTATACCCAAAAAAATTCATGCACGTGTTCTCGAAATGCCATATACTAGTGTGTGTGAAGCACCTGTTTCTAAGAGGTAAATTTTGAAAACCATCTAAGTGCTCAAATACATAATAGAAGAAAAAAAACTATATCATAGACATGCAGTGGAATATTATATAGCAATGAGTATAAATTGAAATATTTATGTGGTGATATACTATGTATCAAATAAAGCTTGCCTAAGGATCAGAGGATGGAGCCAGCCACTAGATTAAACATAGAGGCCAGGTAGTGGTGGCACACACCTTTAATCCTAGCACTCCAGAGTCAGAGATCCTTCTGGATCTCTGTGAGTTCAAAGCCACCCTGGACTACAAGAGAATGACTCAGTCTAGGAGAGAAACCGAGCCAGGCAGTGGTAGCACACACCTTTAACCCCAGTACTTGGGAGTCACACACCTTTAATCCCAGCATTTGAGATCTCATGCCTTTGCTACCAGTATTTGGGAAATACACACGCCATTAATTCCAACACTAGGAAGGAAGTAAAATGGCTGGGTGGAGAAAGGTATATAAGGTGTGAGGAGATAGGAACTAGAAGCCCTTTCAGTTGAGGACTCGGAGACATTCAGTCAAAGGATTCAAGGAGTTGGCGAGGTAAGAAGTGGCTGTGGCTTGTTCCTTTGTCTCTGATCTTTCAGCATTTACCCCAATATCTGGCTCCAGGTTTTTATTATAAGACCATTTAGGATTCGTGCAACATATTTTTAACCAAAATATTTTTATATACAAGAAGTCAAAACTCTTAAAGTTTAAAGCCATGGAAAACTAACCTTGGCTCCTAGAAGTTGAAACTGTAGTTTAAGAGACAGGATGCAGGAGTGTGTTCTGGCACTGACCCTTTTGTCCATCTGCATTCTGGAAAAGTTGTGGGTAGAGTAATACAAATTTTTACAAAATGCATTTACTCTGCACATCATGTGTCAGGAAGACCTACAAAAGAACAAATTGAGGCTCCAGTTTTTGCATTGATGCTAACATCTCACCTCCCTCCTCTTTGTACTCACTTCAACACCATGCAGAATTACTTGGACCCCATCTAAAGTGACTGACATCACTTCCTCTGGAAGTCTTCTCTGACCCCACCTCATGCTTAATCTCACTTTTTCTGTGAAACACACCACCACACACCAATATTGCAACATTGCACTTCTCTCCCTGCCTCCTCCTCCTGNCGATTTCATTTTTTCATTTTATTAGAGACCAGTACACCTCATATTCTTATTTCAAATCGGTGGCCACCTGGAAGGAGAGAGACCTTAAGAACCAGCATGCGATGCAGAGCAACAGTAAGCGGGAAAGTATGGCTGAAAGAAGACTTAGTAACATGATGAATGAACAGAATGTTGACCTTCTCATGCAGACATGTCCATGTCGGTGGCCCCAGCACCATTCATCATTTCTCCATTTCCACTTTTAGTGGAATTTCCACAATAAATACCTGGTTTTACCCTAATGAGATATCAAAAACAGAGTTTGATTTGTCAATGACAATAAATGAAATTTTCTTTTTACTGTTGGCCTTCAAAATGGCCCTGACAATTTTTACTGAGTTGTTTAGTGTATTGAAAGTAATTGATATTATTTCAAGTACAATTTAAATTCCTAGTTACATGTCACCTAGCTAATTATGAAAGCATTGGCATAAATTCCCATTGCTGAAGGTTTTCTAAGATCTACTTTTATCAGAGGTTGAGGATTGGGGGAATATAATTTTCTCAAGGTATTGTACTATTTTAAAGCCAGTGGTGGTTTCTAGACTGCTCCTTATCATTTCACAGCAACCTAAATGCATTCCTCTCTTCTCTCTTAAAACTGTCTTCCCTTTCTGACATTCTCTCATCACCTCATTAAATATATATGTATTTTATAGAGTGTGTGTGTAGAGGTACAGGTGCTCCAGTATGCATATGCATAGCTCAGAGGTCACCTTTGGTTGGGGGCCTTCCACCTCATTTTTGAAGGAGAGTCTCTCACTGGCTGAGTGTTTGCCAATTAGACAAGACTTGTGGACCAATAATCTCAATAATTTTCCTCCTCCCCACCCCCAGTGCCAGGACTATAAGCACATGATACTACACCCAGATATTTTTCTTTTTAATATTTTTGAGATTATAATATAATTACATCCCTCTCTCTTTTACATGAGTTTCAGAATCAAACATAGGGCCTGATGTTTCAGCAGGAAGCATTTTCCTGACAGAGCCAATTCCATAGCCACATATACTTATTTTGAAATCATATTAAATGTAGTCAGCACTTATTAGCAAATGGATAGAGATTTATTCCATTTTGTGATGCTATAACAGAATACAGGTTGTGGAACAAATTAAAAGAACTATAAGAACTTATAAAAGTTTACTTTGAACACCTCAAAAAGAGCAGTTTTATTTTGATTTTGTTACAGAGGATTTAATTCTTAGCTGCTGGCTCCATTACTTCTGGTCAAGAGTGAGGCAGAATATCACAGTGGTAGAAACATGTGGCAGAGGCTATATAGCTCTAGGTGTGGAAAACACACACCATCCAGGAAGAAGAGTGATACATAGAAATGTTGGACAATGTAGAGCCCTGAGGGAAGTGATTTCATAACCTACTTCCTCCCTGGAGTCTCCACAAATAAAATCTTCAAGAATCTTCCCACAGACACCATGAGCTAGGATCTAGGTATTCAAAGATAAGCCTGAGAGCCACATTTTATATTCAAAACTAAATGTGTTACCTCAGCTTCCAAGGGATTCTAGCCATGTCATAATAAAAATGACTTGATTCCTTCTCAATGTATCCTCACAGTCTTAATAGTTCCAACACTGTTCAAATGATCAAATCCAAAAATTTTTCTCACTCAAAGAAAGCTATTGGCTATGAGGTTCTATAAATAAATATATATATATATATGTATATATATATATTATGTTCAGTATAGAGTAGCACAAAATAAACATTCCCAGAAGGAAGAATGAGATTGTAGAAAGGTGTAAAGAGACCAGAGAGAAAGTGAAACTCAGTAGAGCCAACATTAAATCTCATAGTTCCACACTTGGTATTCAGGTCATGAGATGTCTGATATAAGTCACATCAGGCTTGGGCGTATCATTCCTACTGTCTTGACATTTGCAGCTTACATGGACTTGCTCAGGCTCAGTCAACTCATTGTTCGTGGCTTTCTTCAACAGATGTTCCACATAGTTGGTACTGCCACCCTCCTGGGATCTTCAATATATCTTCAGTGTCACCCTCACAGCTTTATATACACATCGTCAAGATTTCCTTCAAGGACTTTGACTTGTCATACATCACTTGGCCCCCAGGCAGTCCTTGGGAATCTGGCTAGAAACCCTCTGATTCCATAACCCTTGCTTCTGCATCACAATGACAATGTCAAGATTACCTTAAGAGGTAAACAGATACTGTTTATTATAGCAGCAAAGACCTTTGAGCAGCAAAGACCTTTGAGAGCCTAGGATTCTGTTCCTGGTGAAAGGAATTCTGGGGAAGCCATTTCCCAGACAACCTTGTGCAGTTTTCTGCAGCAGGCCATTACTCCAAGCAAAGTCCAGGAATGAGTGAAATTTATTGGAGAAGCTCTTGATATGAACTATGACTTCTACTTAGTTGAAGCCTGTCTGTTTTGGATAAAGCCAATTTCATCTTCAGATTTACATCATGGGAAATAGAAATAATGTCACAATTTCTCACTGTTTTAAAGTTTTCAGAATGTAGCAAGATATATATATATAATGATGATAAATGTAAGCACTATAATAATGAAAATCATTAGCATTTAATTAAGGATATTATATTTACTTGGAAAAAGATAAACATGGAAGAATATTAATACAGAACACAAATTTCTACCCAATTTCTAAATTGGATCTTTTATTATAATTTGTTGCATCCATCTTAGTTAGTCCTTCCTACAATTAATTGAAATAATCATGTAATTAATTTGACCTGTAACAAAATCTATTGAATAATNTTTATTCTTATAATACATTAAGCTTTTTCTTCTCCTTTCATGACCTTTGTCTCTCATGGTGAGGTTTCCTATCATTTTCTGAGCATTTGCTGTGCCCCTGTGCCCTCCATAAGACAATCTGGTCGTTGAATTTTATCATTAAAATCATAAGATGAAGTCTATATGATTATTATGCTCATTTTATGGGAGAAGCCAATGATATCACTATCATTTAAGCACTTAGTCCAAGGTTACACAATTTGTAAGTAGCAGAGCTAAAGTTTAAACTTAAGTCATTCTGAGTTCACAATGTGCCTTCTCTCTCTGGGATGTATTACCTGATGTGTCTGAGACCGTGGCTAACTCTCTTCATACTTTCTATTATTAGCTAGCTCAGTGCCTCCATAGAGGTAAATATATAATAAGAATCCATGAAAATTAAAGAGAAAATAACAGGATTTTAAAGTAAATAAATAAATATATTCATCTTGGAAGGTCAAATAACTAAGGAATTATATGGTCAATATATTTCAAAATACTAGTAGGTCAAACAGGTTTTTTCCAAGCAGGAAGTTTTGGTTTTGGAGATTTCAAGGTGAGCTATACATTAATTTCATAGAGCATGTACACAATATCAAGTATGTTTCATGCTTGTGAACAGAATTCACTTTTTAGAGGATCATTTTCTTAAGCTTTAGAAAAGTTTAATTTATGAATAGAAATCTATTTGAAAGTAACTAACAGGAGCTTCAGAGGAGGCTCTGTGATTAAGAGTGCTTTCTGAGAGACAGTGTTTTCAATACCCACAACTTCCTGTAACTTCAACTCCAAAGGACCTGGCACCCCATTCTGGTCTTCATGGGCAACCTCCTCCATGAACACCCTATACAAACATGTTTTAAAGAAAATTATTAATAAATCACACTTTCATATAGTAAAATGGATCATTTTTTTCCTGATAAGTGAGCAATGTCTCTAATTTAGGTATTTTCTAAACAGACCCTAATTTTATAGCATGCCAAGTCTGAGGAAAACTAGTATTTCTGCGAAAATAATCATTATTATTTAGATATGATTCCCCACTCCCAATTTCAACATTATTGAAAAGCAGGAAATATGAGAGGGTTCTTTTGAAGACAGAGTCCTCAAGAATAAAATCATCTCATTGTATTCATTATGAACACAAGCTAAGCCCCCTCCTGCTAATTCTCTCCATGTGACACCTTCTGTGATTTTATAGTGCACGGGGAAGCCCCATCTTCAAACGCAGGGTGGTTCTCATATGAAATGTCCCCCATTAACTATCGGTTGAGGGACTGGTGCTTCCTTGGGATGTTCTGGAAACTTTAGGAGGTAGTAAGCTGCTGGAGGAAACAGACCAATGTGGGTGTGTTTTTTATGGACTCTGTCTGGTCAAGGGCTTTTGCTTGTACTGCTCTCTGTTTCCCATCTACCAGAATGAAAACGGCCACCTCTGCCAGACTCTTCCATCACACTAATGTGAGTCTGACCACAGTCCCAGGAACAATGGAGCTGACCATGACGTCAACCTCTGAATTGCCAGTTTCAGTTCTTTATGTCAGGTATTTGGTCACAATGGTGATGAAAGTAACACACAAAACCAGAGCCAGAGAAATACAGCCATTGCTCTAATTAAACGTGGCCACGAGGTAATTAAGACTTGGAAACTGATTTGCAGGAGAAATTTGGAAGGGATTCAATGTGGGTTGGAAAGCCTAGGTACTAGGAGGACAGCTAAGTGAACAGTTCTCATGGAAACAAACTAGAATGTCAAGAACAAAGTGGACAGAAAAGGCCAGCTCATGGGGCTTCAGATGGAAATGAGGACTTCATTGATAATTGGACTAGACACCATTTATGTTAAGTGCAGGAAAAAAAACTATCTACATATTTTAAGGCCCTGATATCGAAGAAGGGTGAGTATAAATGGAGTCTAGCATTAAGCCCATTGCATGGCTATTGTTGGCTGGTTTTTGTTTGTTTTTTTGTTTGTTTGTTTGTTTTTTTTGTTTTTTTTTTTACCAATTTCAAGTGAAAACAGTGAACAAAAAGCAAAGCAGAATAACTTGAACAACTCACAGGTGATTCAGAAAATCCTGTATAAAGTTGGAGCTAAGCAAGGCATGCTGCTGAGATATCAGGGCCATTAAAAAGGAGCCAGGTTCTTTGGATCGAGACAACAGAAAAGGTGAATCCTTGAGATCTTATCATTTACAGACATGAAGTAATGAAAGAATAAAGTCATGGGAAAGGCCCTCCTTCTGGAAGAGAACACCTGTAGTAGAAAATGCAGGAGGGCCTAGTATACTGATTCCCAATATTGTCTTTGTCAGGCTTGGGTGTCCAGGCTTTCACAGGTTACTGTGACTGTGGCTCAAAGTGACCCAGCTACAGATATAGCTGGTAGCAGACTTTGTCATCACCAACATCATGCTAGTTTTATAATAATACAGAATGCAGGAGCTATGGGATCTGGGGTGGGGGTAGGGTTCCACCAAGATTTTCATAAAAAATTCATAAGGGTCTGTGGTAGTCCACAAAAGCTTCCTAGTGAGAGCTGAGTTTGCTTTACACAGAAGGACGGCATTAGGGGATGGCTTGACCACGTGCACGGTCACCAGGTATCTGGGATGGTCTACACTTGGCTGTGCTGGGGGGAGGTCTTTTGCTCCACCCCTTGGCATTCCTTTAAAAAGCCCTTCAGTAGAAACAGAAGGGGCTGGTGGGTTTTGACTCAGGCCCTCCAGAGCTATCCTGTGTTTCTGTCTCTATACTTCTATCTACATATTTCTCACTTCTCCCTCCTCAAGAATACCCTGGGGGAAAAAGGGGGGCTGGTCTCCCTCAAAGGTCCAGGCAAAATGTGACTATGACATAGTCCCTACAATCAGGCATAGAAAGTGTGATATATGAAGAGGTAAGAAAGAAGCTTCGTTTGAAACCCTTGGAGGTTTCATGTATCAGGAACATGAACATCTGCTGATGACCACCTAACAGAGAGACTGTGTGTGCTACAGAAGGCCAGGGCAGCTGTCCAAGCCTGTTGGACACACCCTGGAAGCTGTACATGAAACTATTATATTGAATGCTTGTCTTCAATTTTGTCTTGGCCCCTTCACTCCTTTCTATGTCCAATCATTTTCTTTCCATATGGGAATGTTTAGTCTCTGCTGTTGTATGTTGGAAGTATATAACTCATTCTGTATTTGTATAAGTCCTCATAGCCAAGAGCTGCTCTGAGC
Organism: Neotoma lepida; assembly: GCA_001675575.1. Lineage (NCBI taxonomy): Eukaryota > Metazoa > Chordata > Mammalia > Rodentia > Cricetidae > Neotoma > Neotoma lepida. Next base: position 18,722 of record LZPO01045377.1, on the reverse strand, counting down.
TTAAATAAAGACTTTCTATTGGTCTCTTGAATAATGTTGGAATCTTTAAATATATGGTGACTCATGGGAGATAAACTACCTTATTTTGTATTAGAAGTATTATTTTGAAGGAACCTCTGTGATGACAGGGTGGAATATTGTGTTTAAGGGGATGTTCAAGTTGACAAGTAGTAAACTTGGGTTAGCTAATCTGATAGACAGCTGAGTGACCAGTGAAGCATACCTTTGCATATGTCTGTGAAGGTCTTTCCAGAGACAAATATATCATAAGAGCTGACCTAAAGAAAGCTTTAATCACCACAACAATTCAAACTTTCAGTGTTCTACAGAGAGCAGTGCATGTTCAGAAGATCTGAATACATTCAGCAAGTTGACCACTGGGCCTATGTCTTTGGGGCATGTGTATTTCATTTGACTGTTTCTGTTACTGCATCACTCTTTCCTGTCTGCTTTGAGGGGAACAGTGTCTCACNCTACAAAATTCTGCCACCATGATATTTTTTTCTCACTGTGGACCCAGAAAAAAAAAATGGTACTAAAACTTGGGCTAAGCCGGGCGGTGGTGGCTCACGACTTTAATCCCAGCACTCGGGAGGCAGAGGCAGGCGGATCTCTGTGAGTTGGAGGCCAGCCTGGNNNNTTCCAGACCATTTAGGTCTCTACAGAGCTAGTTCCAGGACAGCCAGGGTTAGACAGGGAGACCCTGTCTCAAACAACAACAGAAAAACAACAACAACAACAAAAAAAAACAAAAAACAAAAAACTTGGGCTAAAACTTCTTTGGTGGGCTAAAACTTCTTTGGTGGGCTAAAACTTCTGAAACAACAAGCTAAAGGAAACCTTTCTTCTCTTAATTTTTTCTATTGGGTATTGGTGGCAGTGAAGATAAACCTAAAGCACATATGAAGCCTGTGAAAGAGCAAGCTTGGCATTTAACGCTGGTAGAAGAGAAAGCGGTTTAACAGCCATAGAAAACAGCCACTTTGTAAAATACTAGCCCTCTATTTAAAATTCATTTGATTTTGAGCAGAGCCCTTACAAGTTACCATTTGAGAAGACAGAAGCTGTTTTAGGTTTAAAAAGTAGAATGCTCAGATCACAGAATTCTTATGTATTTAAATTTTCATCCATTCATTCTTTCATTCATATATTGGAGGATAGGCGCTTATCAAATGAATCTGGATGTCAGAAGATAGCTTGCAAGAGTCAGTAGTTTCCTTCTGGCCTGTGGGTCTGAGTCTCAGACTTGGCAGAAAACTCCCTTACATGAAGAACTAAGAACAATGAAAACAAAGTTTTCTTTGTTTTTAGATATCCCTATTGTCATTTCCTGCTTCTGGAGATCTCAACTTAGATGTCTTCTCTTTACATGGAATTCCTAGTGTAGTGCTGTACAATAATAACTCTCCCTTGCTCTGTCATGAGTTTTATAATACCATACTTTATTTGTTTTCATAACATTGTCAATGTATAGTCATGGTAGTGAATATGTTTTACTATTTTTCCAAGAAAAATAACAATATCAACGAATGTGAAAATATCATTCCAAGTCTTCTTTTCACTGTGTCATCAGTGTTTATGCAATCTCTGGCATAGTACTGACTCATTCTAAATTGTGTAAGTGCATAAGAGTACCAGAAACAAAAAATACTAACCAATAAATATTTTGGTCTCTCTGTTGTACATCCTGGGTAGCAAGCGGTTTAGACCAATTAATGAACTAGAACCTCACCAGCCTTTCTCCATGCAGAGTACCTCATGGATCACAAATTCCTCCTAACAAGATCATTTGAAGTCAAATTCCACCATGCAGTTTAAATATTATTTATGGATGCAATGTCCCAGGCTTATAAGTCAGTCCCCTACAGGCTTCTCTTTAGACTGACTTTTCACTGTAGTTTCGCTAGATATTCGTGTCAACAAAAAAGCAAACCAACAGGAAAAGAATTCAACTTACACCCTAGTAAGACTTGTTTAATTTTGTGTCATAAATCTGGCTCCTAAAAAAAATCCCACTGAGATTTATGTAGGTCACTACTGAGACACTTTACACTGAATACAATTATTGAAATAAAACAGAAAAATTCCTCATTAGTGTGGAAAGGTATGCTTGAGCACTCACAGGTTCTCTAGTGCTTGGGGAGCAGTGCAAATATGGATGCCTACCGGGTGGGTTTGATCCATCATGCTCAAATTTGTGTCAGGCACCTTCCCCTTGGCTCTCTGGAGGCCATTGCTGGGGATTTCTCTTCCATTTTGGAAAAGCAAGGACAATTATCCTAGGCTTCAATCTACCACATGGATAGGAAATGAGGGAATTATGACACTTGCTGCTTAATTGGAGTCTAGCAGTGATAGCTTGGTCTCAGGTTGTTCAAATAAGGTCACAGTCACTTCTATTTTCTGTAGAGGATAAATAAAAGAACACAGAGCTCTCATAGCAATTCAGCCAAATGCCCCACTGTTAATACTAAAATACATTCCTACCATCTCACAGCCAATTCCCAATTGCTGCCAACCTGCAGTTAACAGAGCCAACTGGGCTTAATCACCTTTTAATACCAGAGGTACCCCAAATGCCTTAAGAGATAAAAATAAAAGAAGACTGTCTATGGATTGAAGGGAATCTCCCTTTGGATCTACCACAGCACTTTCCAAGCCTGGCAATTGTAGTGAGATGCCCTGATCCTGAACCAACTGACACAAAGACAAGTCCAGCGACCTCTAGGGTAAATGGTCCAATCACAGGGTAGGATGTTGAGGGAGTTTGAATAAGAATGGCTAATGGATTTGAATGCTTGGTTACCAGGTGGTGTGTGTCACTGAGGGTGGGCTTCGGCTTTCAGAAGCCCATGCCAAGCCCAGAGTCTCTCTCTTCCTGCTGCCTGTGGATCCAGATGTAGAACTCTCAGCTACCATATCTACCTGCATATTGCCATGCTCCCGCAATGTGGATAATGGACTAAACCTCTGAAACTGTAAACAAGCCCCAATTATATGCTTTCTTTTATAAGTGTTGCCATGGCTGGGTGGTGGTGGTGCATGCCTTTAATCCCAGCACTCAGGAGGCAGAGGCAGGAGGATCTCTGTGAGTTCAAAGCCAGCCTGGTCTACAGAGTGAGTTCCAGGACATTCAGGACTGCTTCACAGAGAAACCTTGTCGAAAAACCAATATATGTTTAAAAAAAAAAAGAGTTGCCATGGTCATGGTCTCTCTCGTCACAGGAAGAAGAACTGGAAGAATCCAGCCCCCACCATTTACCATCACAGTGATTGTTTTCCTTCTGCACAAACACTAACAAATAAAATTCTGGATTTGAGGGATGTGAACATTGTTTTTACCTTTTGGGATAGAACACATTCCTAAAAAGTGTTCCTGCTCAAAATTTCATATAAACAACAAAATTTTTAAAAGTCAATATTGTGGGAAAATGTGGCAGGCTTTCTTGGACCACCAGTTCCCAAATTATGACACAGAGAATTATTATTAGTTATGAATGCTTGGCCTTAGCTTAGGCTTGTTTCTAGGTAGCTGTATTTTTAACTTAAATTAACCCATTTCTATTAATTTATTTGCTGCCCTGAAGCTCGTTTACCACATCTATGTACTGTCCATCCTACTTTCTTGCTTCCTCCATGTCTGTCTGGCTGGCTCCCCTTTTCTCTTTCCACCACCCCTGCCTATCCCTCCTTTATCTAGCTATTGGCTATTCAGCTTTTTATTAGACCAATCAGGTGCTTTAGGCAGGCAAGGTGAAACAGCAACACATCTTTACATAGTTAAGGAAATACAGCAAAAACAAATGCAACACATCTTAAATAGTTAAACAATTATTCTGCAATACAAAAAAATGTAACACATCTTTACTTAGTTAAACAAATATTCCATTCCACAACAAGAAAATAAGAGATTCATTGCCCCCTAAAGCATGTACACACACACACACACACACACACACACACAAACACACAGACACACACACACACACTTGATTTTCCTGTCTGGAAATAATGATAAGCATGTGGTTGACAGCTGTATAGCTTGGTCTGTTTGTGGGGGCCCTAGCAGTGGGACCAGGATCTGTCCCTGGCACATGAGCTGGCTTTTTGGAACCTTTTCCCTATGGTGCAATGTCCCTTTCAGTCTTGATGTGGGTGGAGGGGAGCTTAGTCCTTCCTCAACTTGCTATACCATCCTTTGTTGACTCAGATGGGAGGCCTTACCCTTTCTGAGGAGTGGAAAAGGGGGTAGAAAGGAGGTGGGGGGAGGGAACAGAAGGAAAGGAAGGAGGGGAAACTATGGTTGGTATGTAAAATAAATGAAAAAAATTAATAAAATATGATAACTGCATTTGAAAAACAATATAACTTTAGAACTCACTATTAATTTTCTCCCCTGTTCTCTTTCTAGAGGTCTACTTCCTATGCATGATATATTTTTTATTCTTCAGATACTAACACTCTTCTTTAAAGTTGAAAGGAGTCATTTTAGAAAATCTACCTAAAACTGTTAACTCTAATACTTCCCCAATCACAATCCAATATGTTTTATAAGACTATTTTTAATTATGAGAAATAAATTCCTCATGTATCAAGCAATTCAAACAACTGATGACAGTTTGGGGAGATCATTAAGATGACAAAGCTTTGATCTGTTCCACAAAGCAGAGCTCTCTAAGTGGTTTTAGGCATGATGACTAGAAATCGGGATGATCGCACGGTAGGCTACTTGCTTTTTTAGCTCCCCATGAATGGCTTGAAAGGTTGAATAAGCCAGGGACTTTCTATTTTTGTTTTGTTTTGTTTTTAGCTTTCTAAAAACGATTAAAGATGATGAAGAACACAGTTCTTGTACTAGGCCTAGGACAACAATACACATATATTACATTCTCTATCTCTCTTTCTTTAGTTAGGGGAAAGGATGATGTGAGTAAACCAGTCCATAATCGCCTATGTTCTGTTCTTTTTTCCAGTCCCTGTGGTGGTACCCGGAATGGTACAAGTAGTGGCACAGCTTTAGAATTTGATTATTTTCTAACCAAATAAAAACCTCCTACCATCCTAGACCTGTTTCTTTCTGCTTTCTAGAGACAGAATAGTGCATTCATCCAATAAACACATGCTTTTGATTCCTGATTGCATTCTCTCATCCTCTCATTCTCTCTCTCTCTCT
>LZPO01045377.1:0-11914 GCA_001675575.1 Neotoma lepida | reverse complement strand
CGCCTTTCCTGGAACTCACTCTGTAACCTAGGCTGGCCTCAAACTCACAGAGATCCACCTGCCTCTGCCTCCCGAGTGCTGGGATTAAAGGCATGCACCACCACTGCCCAGTGAGAATAGCTTTCTTAAAGTTATGTCTTCTAGGAGCTATGATGGAGCTGATTATTAGGGCATGCACTCGGCACATGTGAAACACTTGTCTCCTTGACTGATAATCAGAAAATAATACCAAGTTTCATACCAGTGCTCAAGAGAAAAGACATGAATAACAACAATTTCTAAGTTTTCAGCTAGGATTGTCAGAGGACTGCTGATATCACTTACAAAAATAATTAGTGTGCAACAAGGGACCAAGTTGGAAGGAACACAGCTCATATAAGAGGTGTGCAGGATTTCAGACCACAGGAGCTATCCCAGCTGAAGTGCTCAGAAAGACTAAGGTGGTGTAAGGAGGTAGGGATTGGGAGTCTGAAACTTTAAAAGAATTGAGTGTCTATGAGACATTCCACTGAATTCAGTTATAGGTTCATTACATCCTTGCTCAGCTAATTGTGAAATACTTGGAGTAGAAAAAAAAAAAAACTGCATTCACACAGAAAGTTCCATGAAGAATTGTTCCTACAGCACCAACGAAGGGGAAAATTGGTGTTTTGAACTTGTTCATGTGATTGACAGTTATGAATATTGGCTTTGCTCAGATAACATGAAAAAGTCCGTGACTTCCAAAACAGTAGCCATGTATGGTTTGTTGGTTTCATCTATATTGCTCAAATTGAGTTTCTCTTCCTGAATAAACCCCACTTCTTCCTCATGATGCCTTCATGCAAGAGTGGAGCATATTACCTGGCTCCACCTTCTGTGGGGTGAATTTTGTTTTGTAATTAACAATACCTAGTTTGGGAATTATCCTGTGGTATTTCTTGTTTTTGAATGTTAACTGAGTCTTTTTATGAAAGAATAATAAACTCCTCAGAGAGATTCATGTAGTTTGTTGCCATGGATAATTGTTTCTAAATAAACTGAGGGTGGTTAAGTGGATGAGAACAGATGGAAATAAATTGATGCAAGTTGGCTATTGTGCCTCTTGGCTCCCCTTTGTGTGTTACCTGCAGCGTATCTTTGTCTTGTCAGGTCTGACATTTTATGCACTTGAATTTAACAATGTCAGCCCAATTCCTACTTAGAACCTGCATGCAATTGTGCTCCTGAGCAGAGCTCCTCTTCCAATCTGGTCAGAATCACATCAGGGAACTGCAGTATAACCACAGTTCGCTAAGCTTCAGTGATTGGAAGGACTCCTCTGCTGGTACATCTAAACTATCCATGTTTACCTAGCCTTCATTGGAACTAGACTCATGCGCTATTATGTGTGGTCATTTATCTACCTTTATTTTATATATGAGGAAAAGGAAGCCAGGGAGGAGAAAATGATTCAGCATATTTCATAGTCATTTGTTCATTAAGCAAAGTCCACAATTTTATATTAAATGCCAGCTACAGATAGACACTGTTCTAGACAGAGATTCAAGTGCATTACATCATAGTGTCTGCTCTTGGAAAGCTCACACACCAGAGTAGAAGAAAGGAAAAAATCAGCAAGACTTTAAAAAACAACATGATAAGCATACACTAGAATGATACTGAGATCTTGTGAGAGGGGCAGTTGATTCCACCTTAAAGGGTAGAAAACGAGTTTTCAGTAGACTATGCCTCTTAATTATAACTTGAAGAAGAATAAATATTTGAATACTTTGAAGGGAATAACTCACCCCAAACTTATAGCTATCCAATCAAACATGCCTCTGGGAACTCCAGTTTCCACAAATGAATGCTTATAAGGATCCTGCATATTTTAAACTTTGTGGTAGAGATTTTAGTATACTTGGAAAATAAAATACCAATACTCCTGCCTTCAAAAACCTNTGATTTTGCTGATTAAAACAACCAAAATATAAGAATCAACTAGAATGCCATGCAAAAAAAGATGACTCAAAGATTAAGATATATTATAAGTAATACTACATAACTCTTTAGAGCCTCCCAACAGTCTTTGATGGAGAGAGGAATTAACTGGGGCTTGGCAGATGATGAGACAGGAAAGCTGAGGATTTTTGTCTTCTCTTGATAGCACTGATGTTACCCCACGTTCTGGGTGGACAACACTCCCAATGTTAATTCTGAAAATATTACTTTATTTTGCTGATTCTTTTGGAAGCACTGTGTTTTTTCATCTCAACTTCTGAACTGAAATATTTTGTGCAAAACAAATAACATAGAACTAATCTCCACTACTTATAAATATGTTCTTATTTAAAAATGGAATCTGTACAGATGCGATGCGGTTAGCATGAGGTCANACTAAACTATTTAGCATGGGTCCTAATCCAGTGATAAATGGCTTTAGTAGGAGAACCTCAGAAGGAAGATGATGTAAAGGCACACAAGGGGATGAGGAAGAAGGAGTGAAGTGATTCATCTGCAAGCTAAGGAACGCCAAGGGCTGCTAAAATAAAGGAATAGCTACATTGTTCTATAAAGTATTCAGAAACAACATGACCCTGATATCTGATTACATGTACATTGCCTCCAGAGATTTGAGGAAATAAATTTGGTACATTTGGCTTGTGGCTCCTGTGCATGTGGGTGTGGGTTTGGGTGTGGGTATGTGTGCATTATCTGTGTGTCTGCGTGTATGTCTATGTCTATGGGTATCTATGTGTATCTCTCTATGTGTAACAGTCAAAGAAAATGAATACACAAACTAAGAACATGGCTTCTCTATCCAATTTGCAACTTTAAATTCTCTATGTGTGTAATGAATAAAAGATTGTTACAAATATCAAGTGAGGTGACAAAGTAAAAAATTCAGCAGCAGGGTAGAGGGGAAGATTATCCAAATTAATTGTTTCAGTTATCAACTTCTAGATGGAGAGATCAGGAATTTAATAGCAACAGACTGAGGAAGAAGGACATCAAGGACCTAGAAGGCATCTGTGTGGTGTGTGTGTATGTGTGTGTGTGTGTGTGTGTGTGTGTGTGTCTGTGTGTATGTCCTGTGTCCAAGTATTGAAGAAGTATATATTACGTGGAAGATAGCACTGTGGGCATTCTGACAACTCAGTAGTTATATCTGCTCCATCATCATGATCCAAGCCACTGTAATCGGTTATCTGCCGTATTGCTTGAAGCAGTTCACTTCCTTTATTTTATGTCCCCCACAGAAAAAATACTGACAACTTCCAGAGTATTTTGCTATCAAAGTAATCTATGTTACTTCTCAGGTTGTTTAAAATCCTTCCACTAGTACTTTCCTATCTCAAATGAAGGGATGATATTTTTTTCAGGCCACAGATCTAGTTTCAGCTCCCATTCTGATTCCCTGTTCTACTCACACAGACTTCATACTCTTTCATGGATATGTTCCTACCACACACTATACACCCCACAACTTATCCATCACCCCTTAAAGCCTGTGATCAATTGTCTCCCAGACCANACACCCAAAACAACAGTCTGTGCTTTCCCCAGCCCTTTCTTGTTTTTTTCTCCAATGTGTTTCTCTCCTTCAAGTATATAACATCCCATTTACTGGCTTAATTTGTTTATTGCCTGTTTCTTTCCCAGTGGATATAAAGTTCATTAGGGCAGGATTTTCCATCTGTTCTATTGACTCCTACAGTTTATTGCTTAGAATAGTGTCTGTCATGATAGCCACTCAATACATATTTGCTCAATGACAGGAGAAGGATATTTATTTATCCTAGCACATTTAGTAACAAAGTATTGGAAATACCCTGCATGTTCAGCAACTCAATGGAGANTTGGAAATTCTACTTTACTGTGATTAACTATATTAACTGCATCATCTATATAAATGCTTACAATGACCTATAAGTGATTAACTATATTAACTGCATCATCTATATAAATGTTTACAATGACCTACAAAGGTGAAAATGAGCTTGTTTCCTTTAGAGCAACTATGTCAAAATTAGCTATAAGTTTGGATTATAAAAAAGGGGAAATGATTCATAGAGATAATAGATAAATTTTGTTACTATGATGAATTTTGAAAATAGTGAAATTTAGCTTTATTATAATACTGAAATAGACAGACATGCACACACACACACACACACACACACACACACACACATACATTTTTCAGAATATAGATTAATTAGAGAACAGTGAGAAAAGAACCCCCAATAGTGGGAGGGAGTGGGAGGGGCTCCAAGGAAGGAAAATCCTACAATGATATTTTTGTAGAATATGGAAAAACAGAGACAAGGGGAAAATAAGTAAGTAGACTCTTCAAATTTTAATAGATGAAAAGAATAAAGAAAAAAGAATTCTCTCTTACCTTGACATAGTTAAGTTGTAGGTGACCCCAGGGCCTACATATTCAAAACATCATCCCCAAAGAAGTGGCATGACTGGGAGGTGGTAGAAAGTTTAGTGGAAGGCCTTTGGTTACTGAGATCAAGACCTTGAAGGAGACTGAGACCCAGGCCCCCCTTTGACTCTTATTTTCCTTCTGGATCACAATAAGATGAGTGTTCTGTCTCACTGCACAGTCCCAAATACAATAATGTCAACCAATGATAGAAGGCAACTTCTAAAATCATGAGCCAAAATAAACCCTTATTTTTGTAAGCTGTTATGCTCTAGTAAGAGAAAGGTTACTGATACATGCTTAGTANAGTTTTTAAATCTAACTTTATTCTGATGATTAAAATAATGGCATTAACCTTTTAAGGCAGGAAATGGCATTGATTTACTCAAGAAACATTGATGACATATCCTCCCTTTCATGGGGGTGATTATTTAAACTATTACAAAGTTTAAGTTTACTCCGCAAATTATGGAAACAAGAGTTTCTCTATTGGTTCGAAAGTAGGGAAATGTCATTATGCTGATTAACACATGCTCTGAATTTTAATGGGGTTAGAGAAACCTAAGACTTTGAAACACAATNATATATAATGAAGCATAAATATCAACAATGAAGCCCAGGTCTTTATATAAAACTCTTCTTATGAAGAAAAATAATAGTATCTGATAAGGAAAGCTGATACATTACTATATCACCAAAAGATGAATGTCTCAGATTCAGAGGATTATTTTCTGCCTTTGCTATAACTGCTTTCATAGCCTCAGCCTTTTCTGAGTCTATGATGCCAACAATTCTGTATTAACATTGTTCTGAAGAACCCAGGCTTAATCCTTAGATCAACAAAATAGGGAGAGGAAAAATAGATAGATAGATAGATAGGTAGATAGATAGATAGATAGATAGATAGATAGATAGATAGATAGATAGATGGATAGATAGATAGATAGAAAAATAGATAGATGATTGATAGATAGATGATAGATGGATAGATAGATAGATAGATAGATAGATAGATAGATAGATAGATAGATCAATCTAGCAAGAAAACAAACTATGTGCACCTGGAAGGACAGAGGGTCTGTCTGCAGAGCAAAACATTATATAACTGTGGAAAGAGCTCTCCTGAACATGAGGATGGAGAGATAAGAGTGGGCCCCTGAAAGCATGAAGGATGGGTGGAGACTATGAATATGGGGATGCTTCAGTTATGCCTGGTTTATTTATTCAACAGAATTGTAGGGAAGAACACACGAGAAACTTAATTTGTCATATGCAAATGGAGTGAGCAAATATAAAAATAGAAAAGTGAGAGAAAGAATGAATTGAAAAGGACGAAGCAGGAAGAACAGAGAAGTAAATGTAAAGAAAATATATCAAGAAATATTATACTTGAATGTGAAAAGAATGATAAAAAAGAAAAATAAGTGAACTAATCACAATCCAATAATTGAAAAGAATTAATAAAGGGAATACATTGAACGAAGATGGGAATCTGAAAAGAAAATCAAGAGAACAAGAGAACTCAATTGACAGAAAATGACTCATTCACCAAACAGCACATCGAGGAGTCCCAGGAACTCTCAAGTCAAACATTGAAAAGGAAGGATGTATTGACCTGAAGAGTCAAGAGATGCCAACTGTAAGACATGTAATATAAACCACTGGTCTTTAGAGCATCCTGTGGTTTTTGTTCCTGTAAGACCTGTCTCTTATACATATCTAGATGTGTATAAGAGGCCAACTGTAAGACATGTAATATAAACCACTGGTCTTTAGAGCATCCTGTGGTTTTTGTTCCTGTAAGACTTTGCTGTAATGAGTAATGCTAAAAAGAATAGCTCACTGATNTAAATCTCTATATACTGTTAACATAATGTTACATTTTACTAGAATTTAAAGTGTATTATTGCTCAACCACTAGGCTGAGGCAGTACCAGCACTTGGGGCTCCTGCATAAACAAAGGGAAATCTAATATAAGAACAAAATTGAGACTATAGACTACAAAATCAGCCTCCAACTCATTTCTAAGCAAGAATTTTCTGCCAGATCCTACAAGAATAAGACAAGCGCCCAACTGAGGCTAGTTGCATTATTTTCCACATTTGTTCTATTCAAATCTCATTATCACGTCACAGAAGCAGAGCTCTCTGAGCCTGTTCTGATCCACTAATCAATATGGTCTCTGATAATTCAAATTTGTTTGGAGCTTTTAACAGCGACCGTGATGATGCTGGTCCGTGATTGTATTCAGAAGTGCCCAATAGATCAGTTAAATATATCTCTGAGTGTGTCAGAGAGGGTATTTCCAGAGGGGTTTACATCAGTGAAGATCCACCCTGAATAGAAGTGGCAGTTTTCCTACACCTAGATGGAGTAGGAAAGAAAGTTCTCAGTCACACTCTCTCTCTTTCCCCCTCTTTTTATCCCTTCCTCTCTCTTCCTTTCTTCTTCCTTTCCCTCGCTCCTCTGTTTCCTGGTTGTCACTGCAGTGCCATACCCTATTTACCAAGACAAACTGAAGCCTTTGAACTTGTGAGCCAAACTAAATCTTCCTACANCTGGATTGTTTCTCTCATGCATTTGACACAGAAACGAAAACTCTAGCAATGCCTTAAACAAAAGGCCACTTTAAATTTTTAAAGGTTATTAAATCCTGAGGCAGATATGAAGGAATTGATTAAACCTCTTAGGAAAAGTATTACCATTATTATATTGAAAAGTTAATTAATGCTTAAAAACTGTAGCCTAAAGATGTTACATCTTCAAGATGTACAAAACTTATCTTTAAAAAAATTGTAGTGATCACTCATCATTATAAGTGTACCTAATGGTACTGAATTGTTTTGTAAAATATCAAAGTTAGTAAATTTTATTTTTATATATTTACTACAATTTAAATGACTAAAGATAAAAAAAAATTTTATATAGTACAGCAAGATACAAAGAGGATAACATGGTTAGATTATAATAAATCTGATATAAATTCAAATTGCAAACACTAAGCAATTGTCCTAAAGCAATGATTTTTACATTTGTAAATACCTTAAATTAGGCAATGTAGGGAGCTGTGAATGTAGTACAATGGTTGCCTAGGAGATCAACAGTTTGTGAAATAAAATAGGGCCTATGCCTAGACACTATTAACTTCTTGTGCTTTGGTAAATAAACATCCACCAGATTCTAAACCTTAAAATTATTGAATTTTNCTGTCTGTCAATTAGCCCCAAATGCTGTAAATTGTATTCANATACATTTATGGTGTACTATCTATCTTCAGCTCCTCTAATCCCCCTGTTGCTAACCTCTAATCTCCAAATCCTTCCTAATTCTGATTGAGAATCCATATCAGTGGCTAGAGCACCTTGTTGCTTTCTCTCCTACCACCAGTTTCTTGGGTGTCAGATTAAAGTCACTATTATTTAAAGGAACATAATCTCTCAAAGACTTAGGTTGGCAAAAATGTCTCTGAGGCTAAAGTGAAAAGAGAAATCACATACTGAATTCAAAGCAAATGGGTATGTTTTATATGGTGAAACACTGGATATTCTCGATTTTAGAGGGCTTTGTTCTACTTACAAAATCAGGAAAATGATAATCATAACGGAGGCAGAATTTCACAGGAAGGATAAAATCCAGCGTCTAACTTGTTTTCCTTTCACCTTTCAACATGTCTTTCCTGNAATGTTCCAAGGAGTGTCAACAAGAACATCTACGTAGAGGGAGATGAGGCCTGGGCAAAAGAACAGCTCCTCCATCCTGTGGATGGTTAAGAAGCAGGATCTGGTACTATGTGTTGATCCNTTTGCGATGGGTGCATTTAAATTCTAAGTTCTTATTTTCATCCCTTTAGTCATGCCCATTATCAGCACTTTAAGGGCTGTAGGACCATGAGAATTTACCAGAGTGTTTGAGGTGAATGCTACAGAAGCAAATAGAAGGCATCAAACCCAGCCCAGCTGCTTTAATGAAAGGACTGCCAATCTACAAGCCTAAGGAAGGGTTGAGCAGGGACTATTACCTGCTTTGAACCCTAACATAAAAGCACCAGATAAGTAGTTACACTCTCCAAATATTTTGAGTTGTCAAATAAATCTGGGATATTTTAATTTTAACAGGGATATTCTTACTTTCACAGGTTGGCAACTAATTAAACGTTCTCAACATGCTATGAAATCTATATTCCAAATGCCCTCTGGCTATATTCAGACAAGTCTTAGAGTGGTGAACACANNTTTATACATCGATGATAGAACATAGAAAGAGGGACTGAGAAGGAGAGCTAAGAGATACAACATTTAGACAGCTGTTAAACAGAGTGGGTGTTTGATAAGGAAAAGCTCCTGAAGGGGAAGTTTCAAGGATGTTTTCTGTGTTATTTTGATGGTGAATTCATTCTATTCATAAACAAAAACATCTCTAGTATTTTAANGTTTGATGTGATTTGAATATTTTAACATAATAACATGCTAATATTTGCTTCAAAATAAGAGAGAGGAAGCCCAACTATATGTATATGCCTATACCTATATGTTATAAATATTNATTTAGGTTTTTGAAAGTGTATGTTGGATTACATACACTATTTGAGATAAAAACCATATCTTTCAGGAATTTAATAAGGTCATCAGCAGAACCACATGATTACAGTAAGAAAGTGCAATCTCTGGCCTGGATGCTATCCAGCCAGCAGATACACTGAACACAATGGACAAGTGCTAAGAGATGGACTGAAATATATCCAAAGCAAATGTTCTCTGGTCTGCAGAGAACCATACAAACACACTAAATAACTGTAAATGTTCTGAGATAAACTGTAATAATCCAACATACATGTGATAAAGACCTAGTTCTTTTTAAAAATATTTTACTAATTATTATTAATGAGAACTCCATGCAATGTATTGTGATCATATTTACATCTCTCCTCCAACTCCTCCAAGTTCCATTCTCATCTCCCTACTCAACCAAATTCATGATTTTAAGTTCATTGTATTCAATTGGTATTGTCTAAATATTCTTGGGTGTAGATAACTGGTCAACATGCTGAGAATAAGAGACTGACATAGCACACCTATTACAATAAGCTGCCCAGCCTAAGATATTTTGATATAACAACCCTGGTGGGCTAAGTGAAATAGTCTAAATTTGGAACATATCACTTGAAAACTATTTATAAAAGATGCTTTCCAGTTATTCTTCAATCAACCTCTCTTTAAGGTCCATTACCCAATAAACTTACTAAAATCTAGGCCATGCTACAGAATGTTTGTGTGCCCTCAAAGTTCAAATGTTCAGATCTATCTCCCCAATACATGGTATTTGAAGTCAGTGCTGTTGAGAGTTAACTAGGTCATAAGGATGGAGACCCCGTGAGTCGTACTGGGGACTGTACAAGAAGATTCTAAAGGGCTCTGTTATGTTCCTGTGAGGATGTAACAAGCAAAAACCTTGAGGGGTCTCTGCCACAAGAGGAGACATGCAGGAGTTTTTAATTTGGACTGTGTGGTCTTCATAGCTGAGAAAGGTTAATGTTATTTAGGCTTCCAGTCTGTCATGCTTTGTTATGGCCACCTGAGCTACCAGAACAGATTCCTTTATTTTAGACACTGATTTTCCTCAATGAAACTGTTAAATTGGAGTTTGAGTATTCTATAGCATTGTAAGTACACCTTGTAAATTTTGCTTTTCATCTTACCTTAAACAGGATATTATCATTTTGTTCAATGAAAGAAGATTTTGAAGTCAACAAGGCCAAGTTTAAATTGTGATTCTACTGCTTACTAATTATATGGGACTGGATACTTTATTTAACCTATGAATAGAAGAATTCTAGCACTCTGAACTGACAATTTTATTGCCTGATGGAACTGTTAAATTAAAATAAGACTTGTAAAGCAGTTAACACAGAGGAAACCTGGAAATCTACTTTTGTCTTTGCTTCTAAATAGGAAACTATTGCTTAACTCTACTCAAAGTGATTTTTCGAATATCCTTAAGTAGCTGTGAGGGAATAAGTTTTCCCTAAGGGCAATTACTAATTCAAGAAGAGGGAACTAGAGGTTTAAAAAGTTAATCAGAACTTCTAACAAGACCAAGGTTCCGGAGCAATAATAAAAAAACATTTGCTCTCTAGGACTACACACTTTGAAACTGTCAGCATCAAGTCAGAACCTTTAGAAACGATATACAAGAAGAAAGGTTGAGCCAGAAGTGGATAAGCCCTAGAACCAAAGGCACTGGATTCTCTTTCTCTCTGGAGGATCAGGTCATCATCCTAAGTTAAAATTGTTTCTATAATTTTTACATAAAGTGCCCAGCAGCAATTAGGAATAGTCACACTTTTGAAAAATGAAAACAATTTAAAAGAAAATAAAGTGGGCTGTAGGGTTAACAGACAAAACTAAGTTCCTTGGAAATNCTTCAGGCTCTTCTGGTCTCACTTCATGGGCATGTAACCTGGTATATTATGGTTTTGCCACTGTGGTCATAATACCTGACAGAAAAAACTAAAGAGAAGGACTTGTCNCCTGGTTTCAGAAGGGTTGACTCTTGACTTTGTACCAGGCACTTAGACAGGACATTGTGGCCACAGCAAGTTTTCACTTCACNTAGAATGCAAAAAAGACATGCAGGCTTTCAGGTAGCTTGTCTTTTTACCTATTTTACTCTTTCCATGACACCAGCCCATGGGATTGTCCAGTCCAGATTCAAGACGGATCTGACCATGTTAGTCTTCTCTGTAAATATCCCCACAGACACATCCATAGATGTGCCTCACCAATTTCCTGAGTGACTCTAAATTTAATCACGCTAACAGTGAAGACTAGCCATCATATCTGGTTACTATTCCAGTTGGATTGTCAACTTGATGCAACCTAGAGTCACCTGGGAAAAGGGAATCTCAGTTATAGAATTGCCTTGATCAATTAGCCTATAGACATGTGTGTGGGACATTTCTTGATTGCTAATTAATGTAGGACCCACTGTGGTCCATTATATCCTTTGACAGGTGAGCCTGGACTATACTTTAAAAACTGATGAGACATGAGCCTGTAAACCAGCCAGTAAAGCAGTATTCCTTTGTAGTTTCTACCTGAGTTCCTATGGAGTTCCTGCCCTGATTTTCCTCAGTAATGAACTGTGACCTGGAAGTGGAAGATGAGATAAAACCCATCCTTCCCTGACTTGCTTTTGGTCATGGTGTTTATCACACCAACAAAAGACAAACCATAACAGTCATTTGGGGGGGGGTCACAGATGTACAGGGACTGAGCTTAATTTAGAGATCTACTCTTGCCAACTTGATAGCTTTAAGTTTTAAACAACTTTCTGGTATACCTATTTTACAGTAGATTCCTCAAATTATGAAGCTTTTCCTGCTTTTAAGACTAATGAAGAGACACTAGAAATGTGTAATCTGGGGTTAACTGTTCCCCACTACAAAGGCAAGACATTGCCCATTACACTACCCAATGTCCCATGAATAATCAAATTTTCCAGTTGGACTGTAGCGATTG
>LZPO01045375.1:25466-35788 GCA_001675575.1 Neotoma lepida | reverse complement strand
AAAAAAAAGTACATCAGGTTTAAATAACATATAGTATAAAAAAAACTCTTGCCATGACCATGGTTTTTAGAATGTTAATAATATATTTGATTTGTCTGAATATGTGAACTACGAGTCACCCACTCATCCTGAAGGAAACTTTTTTCACAAGTGCAGGACCTGTAAAAACAATTAGGAACGACTGCTGTTACTTATTACTTTAGGTCATAAAGTTTCTTTAAAGTTGTCCCACAGAGCAAAATGTGTATTTTCTAACACAAAAAAGTTTCAAAGCATCACCTTTTTCGTATATAATAGCAACAAAGTAGAATTAATTTCACTTAAAAAGTCACAGGGGCACTTCTAAGCTTAATAATAGTATTTAGGTTACAAAGGCTCCAGTTAGAGGATTCTTAAAATACTCCTAAGAAGCCCTGTATCCATTAGTATTTCATGGATGACATGAATGCCTCTCAGCAGAGACAGGCCACACTATTAATCTACATCAATGTCATCATCTTGTCAGTGTAGGTAACAGGGCTCATATGCAGGACACTGTTCAAACAAGTGCTTTGTCTGAAGTATTTTGAGGCTGTTCAGCTTCTACAAGGAAATTCCTGATTGAATTGGGGTATTCAGGTATGATAAAGTAAAAATCCAAGTAAATTACATGTTAAAACTTCAACTCATGGCACAGAACAAAGGGAAACCAGCCCATACAGACAACTCCTGTTCAGAGCCACGTTTGTTCCCAAAAAGAGCTAAGAGGGACAGGAGATAATTCCATGTGACTGAAATCTGAAGAGTATGGAGAGAATAAGCAATAANGATGAGTGAGTTTTTTCCAATTGTTTTACTGATAAGTTATATTTCGTGAAGAATGAGCATAGTTGGTGGCTGGAGCTCTAGTTATTCCTTGTGTGTCTTCACACAACTTATGGGATGATGCTGTGAGAGCAGAGGTCTATGAATAGAGGATCAGCCTGCTAATGGCTCTTTACAAATGACTTGGGGTTCTGTTAAAAGCCTTCTGTAAGTTTCGGGGCTTTGGAATGTTCTTAATGACTATCTTCCTGTGACTCATCCTTCAGCTGCATGATTCCTCACAATCAGGTTTCCGCTCCTTCATTTTATATCAACTCCATTTAGAGAAATGAAACCAAACTCCCAAATGAGTGCCTGAATGAAACACATTTCATCACTGTACACACCACCCTATTCATGATGTATAGTCTGCATAATACATGCTCATTTACACACTACTTAGTAAATAAGTAAGGTAATAACTGAATATGAAAATTTCTAAAATCAACATCAAAACTGAAACTATAAGGCCTCAGAGGGTCATAGTTGTAGCTGTCTCTACACAGTTCCTTCATCAAATTCCTCTTTTCAAGATGTAATATCATAAAGTCATAAATAAAGTATGGCATACATTGACAGCATTATTTCATAACTGTTTAATGAAAAACAAATTGGCAATTGGCGCTCATGAAATACCTAGGAAGAAAGATTGTCAGGGTGAAAGTCAGCACCACTCCACCATGTTGTGTCTAAGATGCTGAGGTTGTTCACAGCCTGAAAAATTATAATAGAGAATCCTGTTATTATGGTCCCAATACTACCATTCCTATAAAATATCTCCCATTAACCAGAAAGGGAGAAAAACAGAGAGGGCATCAACTGAGTGTTCTGTTTGATGACCACACTACAAGTGATTAGGTCTCTTGATTTGTTCCATTATCCCACACACAACTTATTTCACAACTATTATATGTCTTTCTAGGTGTAAGTGATACAAAGGTTTATGNGCTGCAGAGACATCAGTTTCCTATGCTGGGACTCATGTGTGAGGGAAAGTACAAATCAGATTCTGACATCCAGAAAAGGAGAATGCCATTCCTCCACAAAATACTCAAATTGTTACAGTTCAGTCGGAGAAAATAATCCAGGGAAAAGGTTATCAGAATCAACTTTTTGTATAATTGTTTAGATAATCATGATGTCAAAGTGATTTTTTATTCCTAGTTAATACACTTAAAATCTTTGTAAAGTCTCAATGAAAATATTGTAGGTATTACTACATTAGTTTTTTAAACCACAGTCAGTATTTTCATATCTGATATAGGATATTTCTCAAGCACTGTGTATGTATGCCATATCATCTACATTTTGTGCCTTTATGTGGCAAAAAATTAAAAGAAGCAGACTCCTCTCCAGCCTGGGAAGCAGGCAGGCTTACTGCAGATCTTTACCTCTCCCTCCTATGCCATTTCCCCAGTCTCATCCCCAGCTCTGCAGCAAACCACCTGGTTTGGCCTCCACTTCTTCTCTGGACCAACCTCCAGTGGATCACAGTGATTTTCCCTCAAACTTATTTTCCCTACTCTTGCCGTTATCCCATGGCTCCAGCAGGCATTACCTAGAAACCTTTCAGTCAAGCCTGCCGGAGAATCAAATCGGCCAGCAAAGCAGGGTAGGTCAGCTTCAGACGTTCACTTTCTCTCCACTCCTCCATATACAATGCCACTTTCTTTTGTAAAATAAATTTATTTATTTGCTTATTTATTTATTTATTCGTTTGTTTGTTTGTTTTACATTCTGACCACAGTTTCCCTCCCACCTCTCCTCCCAGTCCCTGCCCCCAGCAACCCTCTGTTTCCAACCCCCAATACACTCCTTCATTTCTGTTTAGGAAAAGGCAGGTCTCCCACGGGTATCAACAAAACATGGCACATTGAGTTGCAGTAAGACTAGACACCTCCCCATACATTAAAGCTGAGCAAGGCAACCTAGTATGAGGAGTTCCAAAGGACAGTAAAAGAGTCAGAGACAGCCCCTCTTTCCACTGTTAGGAGTCNGCAAGAGGACCAAGCAACACAACTGTAACATATATGCCGAGTGCCAAGGTCAGTCCCATGCAGGCTCCCTGGTTGTAGGTTCAGTCTCTGTGAGCCCGAGTGAGCCCAACGTAATTGATTCTGTGAGTTTTCTTGTGGTGTCGTTTATCCCTCTGGCTCCTACAACCCTTTCTCCCTCTCTGCGCAGGATTTTCTGTGCTCCACTTAATGTTTGGCTATGATCTGCGTCTGTTTCCATCAGTTTCTGGATGAAGCCTATCTGACAACAAAATTGGGCTAGGCACCAATCTATGTGTTTAGCAGAATATCACTATATTGATTTTTTCCCCTCCATTAATGTTTCGCTCTATCCTAGGTCTCTAAGTCATCCANACTGTGGATCCTGGTACTGCAGGCAGTGTCAGATGTGAGCTTACTCTCTTTGCATGAGTTTCAAGCTAGACTGGTCATTAATTAGCCACTCTCTCAATTTCTAGGTGTCCCTTATCCCAGCATATCCCATAGGCAGGACAGTCTGTAGGTCAAAGGTTATATGACTAACTCAGTCACTTCCTCCGTTTGAAGTCTTATCTGGTCACAGGAAATGGCCAGTTCAGGCTATGTGTTTGCTATTACCAGGAGTCTTAGCTGGAATCATCCTTGTACATTCCTGGGAGATTCCCCTGGGCCAGGATTTTACCTGACCCAAAAATGTCCCCCATGTCCAGTAATCTCTTTCAGTACTCCACTTCCCCAACCTGATCACTCATGTTTCCATCCCCACCCACCCTCAGTCTCCTCACAAAATTTCTTCTATTTCTCCTTCCTCAGGAAATCCAGGTGTTGACCCATGAACCCTCCTTGTTATCTAGTCTGTCTGGGTTTATGGATTATAGCATAGTTATCCTTTATTTGATAGCTAGTATCTACTTATGAGTCAGTACATACCATGTTTGTCTTTCTTGGTTTGGTTTACCTCACTCAGGATGATTATTTTTTCTAGTTCCATCCATTTGCTTTTAAATTTCCTGGTGTTCTTGTTTTTAACAGCTGATTAATGTTCCATTGTGTAAATGTACTACATTTTCTTTATCCATTCCTGGTCCAGGAATATCTAGGTTGTTTCCAGGTTCTGCCTATTACAAATAAAGCTGTTAAGAACATAGTTGAGCAAGTGTCCTTGTGGTATGATTGAGCATCCTTTGGATATATGCCCAAAAGTAGTATAACTAGGTCTTGTGGTAGATTAATTCCCAGTTTTCTGTGAAACCTACATATTGATTTCCAAAGTGGATGTACAAGTTTGCACTCCCTCTAGCAAAGGAGAGTTGCCNGTGCTCCACATCCTTGCTAGCGTGAGCTATCACTTGTGTTTTTGGTCTTAGCCTTTCTGACAGGTGTAAGGGAATCTCAGAGATGTTTTGATTTGCATTTTCTTGATGGCTAAGGATGTTGAACATTTCTTTAACTAATTCTGAATCATTTGAGATTCCTCTCTTAAGAATTCTATGTTTAGATCTGTGCCTCAGTTTTAAAATTAGATTATTTAGTTGTTGATGTCTAGTATCTAGAGTTCTTTGTATATTTTGGAAATCAGCCTGCTGTCATATGTGGGGTTGGTGAAGATCCTTTCCAATTCTGTAAGCTGTCATTTTGTCCTACTGATGGTGTACTTTACCTTACAGAAACTTCAGTTTCATGAGGTCTCTTTTATTGTCAGTTTTAGAGCCTGTGCTATCAGTGTTCTGTTCAGAAAGTTATCTCCTGTGCCAGTGTGTTCAAGCTTATTTCCTAGTTTCTCTTCTATCAAGCTTAGTGTATCTGGATTTATGTAGAGGTCTTTGATCCACTTGGACTTGAGTTTTGTACAGGGTGGTAGACATGGATCTATTTGCATTCTTCTACATGCTGACATCCAGTAGGACCAACACCATTCTCTCTTCTATCTCTTGTATTCTCTTGGTGTTGCTTGCATTTGTATTTCCTGTTTGCTTATCCAGATTTTCCATTTCCGGAATTCCATCCATTTGTGTTTTCTTTATTGTTTCTGTTTCAGGTCTTAAACAGTTTCCTTTACCTGATCGTCTGCTTTGTTGTTGGCTTTCTTGGCATTCATTAAAGGATTTATTGATTTCCTCCAATGTTTGTTTGTTTTTTCCTCAATTTCTTTAAGGGATTTTCACATTTCCTCTGTAAGACCTTTATCATCTCCATAGAGTGGATTTTAAGGTCATTTTTTTTGTGCTTCAACCATGCAGGAATATTCATGTCTTGCTGTTGTATGATATCAGGGCTTTGGGCTCTGGTGGTGCCATATTGCCCTTTCTGCTGTCGATTGTTTTCTTACCCTGGCGTTTAGGCATCTGGGTTTAGAATGCTTATAGATTAGATCTAGGTGCTGATTGTGAGTTTGTGTTTGCTGGATCGTTGTTTTTTCCTTGTTTTCTGTCTCCTCTTGGTCTTCAGACCTAAGTGACCTGAGGTTCTGATGACTAGTGAGACTTCAAATCCAGTAGAATGTCTCCACTGGGGTTTTTGTAGCCTGTAAGACCTCTGGGGTTTTGATAGATATGGGGGAGACTCAATTAGGAGAGTGAAGTGGAGAAAATAGGGAAGGTAGAGGAGGGAGGGAATATGGCAAGAGAAAGCTAAGATTAAGATTCATTTGAGAGGTCATATGAAAATCGAATACAGTAGAAGCTCTGTAAAATATATACATACCTGAAGGCAACTAAATGAAATGGACAAATAATGGGGAAGACAGAGCCCCCACTGGACATCTCTTGTCATCAATTGAAGCTTTCAGTTCCAGGATTGGGTTACATCTAATTAAGTTGTTAGCCAAACAAGACCTATGGGAACCCCCAAACAACCCTGGTTGTTACCAAGACTATAGGTTGTTCTCCACAAACTGAAGGCAGAATAGCATTGCCAATGACAACACTTACACAATTCATTGAACACGGGGAAGTCAAAGTGGTAACTACATCAGTGGTAACTACATCGAGTCCACATACCTATGTGCTGTCATCTTTGGTGTAGGAAAGTACTCTGCACACTACCACAGGAGAAATGTAAACATCAAAACACCCAAAAAACCTTTGACCTGCAATGCTGTCCAGTCTACAAAATATGTTAGTGCAATGGTTTCACAAAGCTTGTGGCAATAACCAACCAGTATCTGATTTGACTTAAGGTGCACTACACTAGATGGAACTCATAACTAGTTGGGTGACAAAAAACCTGAGATTAGATAGCCTAGAGCTCTCTGGTCAAATCAATTTAACAGACACAAACATACCAATCAAATGACTCCTAATGACATTCCACTTTGTTCACAGGTTCATGTCTTGCTTAGACACCATCAGAGAAGCTTCCTCCTACTGCAGATGGAAACAAATACAGATACCCACAGTCAGACATTACGCAGAGAATGGGAGAACTTGAAACACTCAGCCCTAAATGGGATGATTCCATCAAATTCCTCAGGTGTAGTGTAAGAACCAGCAGGGATAGAGGAAACCAAGAAAACAAAGCCCTCNAAATCAACATAATTAACAAAAAACTCACAGAGACTGAGGCAGCATGCACATGGCCCTGTAACAGATGGGATCTTAGAGGTGAAATGAGAAGTGAACATGTCCCATTCCTCATCTGGAAGGTATCTCTAATTGATAACCATTTGCAAATGAATATTTAATTTTCTGTGAAGGAGAGTCACTAGGGAAAAAGGGTAGGCTACATGCTCAGTACTAGATGGCCAACAGGAAATTAACTCCATGATGTCTTTGGAGGTTCCTTGTCTTATAATGTTAGCACTTTTAAAAAACTATCATATATATATATATTACCTTCCAGGTCCTTCATGTATGTATTATGGCTTTAGCTTAGTAATTTTATGGCATTACTGAGGGTGCAAGTGAGTGGGTCTCTGTGTCTATATTTGTTTCTTGTTGTTTTCCCCCCTTGGGCTCTTTTCCTTCTGTTTGTTTTATCCTATTCTGATGTATTAGTTTTTGTTTTAACTTGCTATATTTTATTTTATTTTGCTATTATCCATTAGAAGCCTGGTTGTTTTCTAGTGAGAGACATAAAAGGGGTGAATCCAGATAGGAGGAGAGATGGGGGAAACCTGGGAGGAATAAAGAGGTGGGAAATATAATCAGTATATATTGTGTGAAGAAAACATTTAAATAAAATGAAAATAAAAACAGTTTTAGAAACATAATTTGCTAAAGAATTTGTCAATGAGAAATGTAGATTTTCTTCCAATTCCATTTCATGTCATAATATATAAGGAGGTTTACTCTTCACTGATCATGTGCTTAAAAGCCTGGTAAGTTTGCCTTAGTTTACATGGTGATGCAAAGAGACACAAAGNGACTTTCTGCACTTTCCGTCATTGCTGGATAATGATAACAGGTAATTATTATGTTTCCTCAAGGACATGAGTGATTTTTATGACATTTTGCTATAAATCTTAATAGACAAAGGATTCATAGAAACATCCTCACTATGGATGGATCAACTGGTCTGACCTACTCAAGGACAGACTAAATACCTAGGTCTCCCTTCCATGGACCCTATGACTTTTACTGTCTCTAAGCTAACCCCTTAATCGGCTTCATCAATGCTGTTTTAGACAATGTGGGTCTATGACCTGATTTCCTACTTACTGAGTTCATATAAAAATCAAAATTTATTTTATATACCACCTTGCATTTCAGAAGACTCGAGGTAAATAAATATGTAGAATTCATTCCATAGAAGTAATTAGATGCCCTCCAGCATGAAGAAGCAGCAGATTTAGAAATCATGTGTGGTTCAAATCAAATGACATATCACTGAGCCTGGTCTAGTATCTTCCTTAAGTGCAACTATGTTGATTTTATCTAGGGCTAAATTACACCAATACAGATAAAGAGAACTAATAAAAAATATCCCAAGTTTTAGCTTATATTGTTTAATGTATTGTTACACTAGATTATCAGAAAAATAAAAGCAAAAAAAGAATATCTGCATTATTAAGTTAAAGTTACTTTACATAGCTAGAGTAGTGTCAAGAGTTTGTCAAGATTGATCTGTGAAATAGAATGTCATTGTTTAAGTTCCTTTCATGTAGAACGACCATAATATTATTTGCTATCCCTAGTGCCATCTCAGGAGAATCAAAGGAAAATTGATGTCTTTGAGGAGTAATTTTGAGAGCATTAAAGACTCTGTAAAAAAAATCAGGTCAAATTTGAGAGACTAAATGAAGCAAGTGTACCTCTGGCATGAACAAGATACACTAATGATATCCATGTTGCAGGCTCTCACAGGAGAGTGTCCACTGCCAGCTTTGGAGAGCTGCAGCCCAACCTTCAACTGATGTGTAGTTTCCAAGCTGATGCCAAATCCTACATTTGCCTTTATTTCATCGTTATTTGGATCTAGCTTTGGATCTAGACAGCTTAGGAATTGAAGTCACAGTTAACACTCAGAACCAAGTATGCCCCTACCCTCATCATTCTCTATTCCTATGANGGTCCACATACATTCCCATGAAAAATAGAATTCCATTCTTCTTTTGTGAATGAGTACTATTCCACTGAATAAATCTACCACATTTTTTCTTGATTCATCAATTCATGAACAACTTAGCTTGTTTCTACTTCTTAGCCACTGTGAATGGTGATGGAATAAACATTGGAAAGCAAATGTCCCATCTACATTCTGATTATATATCCTGATGTGGCATAGATGGATCATGTAGTAGTATTATCTTTTAAAGGATATTCCATAATATTTCTCATGANGACATTGGCATAAGTAGTGAGCCAATGTGCTACTTCTTTCACTTACTCACTAGCTGGGACTTCTTAGTCTGGCATTTCTTAGTCTGAGTACTTTGTTGATAGCTGTTCTCACTAGAGTGAGCTAACAGTTCNTTGTGGTTTGACTTGCCTTTCCCTAATAAGTAGCAATACTAGACATTTTGTCATATGGTCTTTAGTATAGCTTCTTTTTAGAAATCACATTTAGCGCTATTGTTTCTTTATTGAATATGGTTTATACTACCCATTGATATTTTTTTGTGTGTGAAAAGCTTAAGAACTTATTCTCCTTTAATTATTTATTTTAGAGAGACATAATAAGATGTTCAATGGATGACTATTTACAGTTAGCGAAGTTGAAGGAGTTCTAGTGTGCTATGTACAGTGCAATGATGATAAATAATGATATTTTGAAAGAGCTAGGAGAAAAAATGGGCAGGAGAAGTTTACTGAAGAACTTTTAAATGCTTAAAAAGGTAGGTATGCTTAACCTGATTTTGAAATCGTGTGTGTGTGTGTGTGTGTTTGTGTGTCTTTTAGCTTCATATATTACCTTATAGATATTTTTATGTTTTATGTATCTGTCAAAAATAGATTTAACTTGTGTTTATCCATAAATGTACTTTAGGCCTTAAAGTAAGCCCTACTGGTCCAATGGCAATCTTCTCAACATTACTTTCAACCATCCAGTTGTGAGACCACTGAACTCACAGCTATGTGTGCACACTAGAACACAAGGCATATAACACATTTTTTTATTGAAATATTGAATCAAAATGCTATTATCTGACTCTAGTCTCTCATGATAACAATATAACCACTGTTNNTTAAAAAGTGTATCATCTGATTCCCAAACATGATATTTTAACAGTTTGTTCTATGGATTCTTTAAATCTGAGTGAATTTGTGATGAGTTGCTCTATTATGGTTACATTTTAATTATGTAGGAATAAACAGTGAACCACAAATTTAAAGCAGTGTTGTGAAAAGTCATCCCCATAATGATAAACTACAGAAGAAACTTATTAAAGTTTATTATTAATCAACTGAGACTTGGAATATGGAAGGTGAACTCTGAAGTAAGTAACAAAATTCAAACAACAATGTAGACAAATTTTAAAAAGAGATCAGAGTCTGGGTCCTCTGTAGAAGCAGCATGCAATTGTTAAGAACTGAGCCATGTCCTTGGACTATTTATATCTCATAAATTATTAACTTATTAAATCACAAAAGACATGAACATAGTGAACATGGAACTAGTCTCCAGAATCTAAAAAAGAGAAAATGAATTCACTATAAGAATATGCTGAAAATAGTTTGAGGTCTCTAAAATGCCATGTGATTCTATGTAATGAACATGCACTTCAAGGTCTATTTTCAAAGGCTGTGAAAAGCTAAGAACATACAGAGGTGTAGGAAGATTTCCAGTACATGTATAATCTGTTAGTAAATTCACCTATTTTGGAAAACAAATACATGTGGATCAGACAATAATCCACAAATGATAAATTTTTCTTAGTAGAAACAAAATAAATAAGATTATAAACTGGTAAAGTTTATAAATGTAATGGCTGATGGGTACCCTGATGCCATGATGCCAGTCCATGTGTGTGATGTATATATGTACATAATCTCCAGAAGAAACTCATTGATAAACTGGACCTCAAGAGCTATGTATGCACAGGGA
>LZPO01045374.1:5290-18969 GCA_001675575.1 Neotoma lepida | reverse complement strand
ACCATCAGCTGGGGTGGGGTGGGGGGTAGGGGTGCAAGAGGAGCTTATGAAGGGTTGAAGCCAAACCACTGCAGCTTCCTGTGCCAGGTGAGCATGAATAGGGGCCGAAGTCACCCATTACTAACCCCTCACCCGTGACTGCCTGAGAGGTATTTCTCAGGCTTTACCATGAAACCTGTTTCCTCTCCACCGGCTCTAAAGCACAATCCAGGGAGGGATGATAAAAATCACTCAGCAAATGGAAAATATGCCGTGCTTATTCTAGGAAATGTGATCCATCAAAAATGAGCTGACAAGTCCTTTCACTTCCAAGGACAGTGGCCGTGTACTCTAGGTTGCCTGTGAACCTGGAACCAGATGAGTCTAAGCCAAGGAGCTGTGAAGACCTACAGATGCCTTTAAGGGTCATACTGAAGCACAGTTTTAAAGTGCCATTTCAGAGTTCAGCTGTTAAGTTCATTCTAGCTCTTTCATTCAATGGCTATGAAGATTGAAATCAGGCAAGTTGCTTCATTTTCTCTTCATGCCACTGTATCACCTTTAAAACAATAGCAAAGTGATTCNCTTCACCATGACTGTTCTGAGAATTGAACAAGGCAATATCCACTAGATTCTTTGGCACTTACCAGTCAATAAAGAAATAATGGGTAGTAATATGATCTGATCCCTAAAAAAGATGGGAGGAGTCTCTGCTTCTCCAGTCTGATATGTTGTCAAATTCTTGACCTTTCNCTAAGAGCTGAAGCACCAAATAACAAAGGCAGTAGCTTGTCTCAATGACTAATGAATCCGTACTTGGCCTTCTGAACATAATTAGTAAAACCTAATAAGTAAAACTTAATAAGCTCCTTCCTTCAAAGTCAAGTGGGAAACTACAGAATTGAGACATCAGACTAAATGACAAAAATATCAACCACAGAAAAAAACTTATTTAAAGTCTGTGCAGGTACCAAGTTCAATAGGCTGCTTAGAGACTCCCTGTCACTTGGGTCTGCACAGTGACAAGCTGTAGGTCAGGATCGCTTACTGTGTATTTTCTTTGTCACTTGACAAAACAAACTGAAGATGAAGTCACAGTTTTGGAAGTCCCCCTATTATGCTTAGAAACTGGATAGTGGAACCAGTTTTGAATATCAAGGAGTTATCCTAATATAGGCTTCATGAATCCAGGTGTAGCAAATGGAAATTAATTTGGAAACAAGAAATACAAAGCAATCTAGTAACTAGTCTCACATAATTTTCCNCTCATGTTGAAACTCGGGGTCTTAAAATAACACCTATTTGGAATCCAGTAGGTTAGAAATCAGAAATGGGTCCTCTAGAGCTAAAATAAGAGTNTTTGTAGAAGTGCTTCATGGGAGAATTCTGTCCTTGTCTTTTATGCCTCTGAGGGTACCTGGATTGCGTGGAGGGATGCTCCTCTCAATATCAAGGTCATCCCAGTCTTCCTTGTGTGATTCTGTCCTTCTCTTCTCTGAATCTGACTCTCTTCCCAGAACTCCTGATATGACATTAANTCTATTTAAATAATTTAGTGTAATATTCCATCCAAGATCTGCTCACAATGACATCTGCAAACCCATGTTTTGTTTGAAAGGTAGCAGATTAGTAGGTTCTGTGGATTGGAATATGGACTACATCCTCCCCTACCAGAAGAGCTTCTGTATGAAAGATGGATGGGGAAGAGCTAATACAATGGGTGAGGACATCAAGGCACAGTTTGGTTCCAAACAGAAATCTCAATAATCGTAAAAGAAGAACAAAGATGATAGGAGTTTTTTGTGGGACACATGGAGTTTTCATCTCTTCCATTTAGNCTCCCTCTTTTAGACATCTGTGCACTCTTTTAACTGTTTGGCATCTAAAGGCCATTCTTATTCTAAGTGCCCAGGCCTTAAAAATTTTATAAGGTCAATCAGTCAGGATGTAGGCCTTGATTTGCCTGGGTAACAAAATTCCTTAAATTTTTAATTTCAATCAATACAACCATTATGAGACTGCAGAGGGTTCTAGTCCAGGTAGTACCAGGGAATGTTAGATCAAACACCATTTCACATGAAGCTAACCCCTGTGTGAGTGGAGAGAAATCCTGGAGCACAAGGCCAGAGCAATGGAAAATCCAGCCCACAGGTAGCATGAGTGACGTATACTAACCACGCCTCAACCACAGTCACATGGTGCCTACCCGTCATGGGAACCAGGAGATGCAAAGAACAAGGCATATTTGGCAAGCATGATTGCTACAGTAAATTCTCCACCCCATCAATCAATGGATTTTAACCACAAGCTAAATTCTCCTNAACTTCTAGAGGTCTTCTTGGGACAGTTACTGTCTGTCGGTTCCTCTGGACTTGCTGATGCAATAAGCTTGTCTAATGTGCTCTTGTTTGTTGGTTTTAGCCCCGTGGTTAGAGTCTGGCTGCTAAATGGCTAATTGGAAAGAGATGACGAGGAGGATAATGAATTCATTGTGCTCACTTCTCCTGTATTTATTTTCTCGGATCTCAGGCAAAGAGGCATGAGTGAATTCTTTTTTTTTTTAATTGTCTTATTTGTATTCTTTTTTTTAGACATTTTTACTGATTCTTTGTGGGTTTCACATCATGCATCCAAATCCCATTCATCTACTTGTCCCTTCATATCTGCCCTCTGTCCTTGCAATCTCCCTCCCCCCAAAATAAAAAACACAATAAAATTTAAGAAAAAAGAAAAGAAAAATCTCATTGTGGAAGCTGTAGTGTCTGTCTCTTATACACATCTAGATGTGTATAAGAGACAGGAGTCACACAGTGTACCCTTTAGTCCATACATCTTTACTTGTAAATGTTCAATGCAATGAGTCATTGGCATGGTTCGAGGCCTCTGGCTTCTGCTACATCCTTGATACTGGGCCCTCACTGGGACTCTTCTTGGATATCCTGTTGTTGTCTTGTGTCATGGAGATCATGTAGCTTTGGATCTGCAGGTCCAGCCCCTTCACATGCTCCAGCAGTGCATAGATGAGGAGGATCTGAGGTGGGCCAACTCATAGCCCTGGTTCTGGGCCTGGGTGGTAGCTGGATTGGTCAGCCTGCCAACTTTCTCTCATTGGTATCACCAGGGCAACTCTTGAGCACTGCCCTGGCTAGCTCACCTACTGCAGCAGGCAGCAAGGAGAGGGGCCAGTTCTCAAGCTCTCAGGCTCTTGTAGCCAGCTCACCTGCGCTCACACCACCAGGGTCAGCCCTACTGTTTTGTCCAGGCAAAGTACAGTGCCCACTCTCCCTAGTGCTTCAGTTGGTGAGGTACAGGGCCAGCTTTCCCTCTCTCATGCCTCCAAGGTGGCAAGTGGCCNGGGGGCAGGGGTATCTTTCCCTCACCATACCACCACATGGCAGACATGTGATGGGGAGATGGGGTCAGCTCTCCTGTTCTCACACCCTCAGGGCCTGCTCAACCGCACCCTTGTCAACAGAGTCAGCTCTATTGTGTTGCCTTGGCAAGGTGCAGGGCCCACTCTCCTGAGTGCTACAATGTGGTGATATTTTATATATGCTCTAACAAATAAAGCTTGTCTGAAGATCAGAGGACAGAGCCAGCCACAGAGTTAGCCATAGAGGCCAGGCAGTGATGGCACACAGCTTTAATCCTAGCACTCAGGGGGCAGAGGCAGATGGATCTCTGTGAGTTCAAGGCCACCCTAGAGATGATTCCAGTCTAAAAGAGAAACAAAGTCAGGTAGTGATGGCTCACACCTTTAATGCCGGTACTTGGGAGTTACACATCATTAATCCCAACACTAGGAAGGTTGAGATAGGAAGTCATATGGCTGGGCAGAGAAAGGAATACACGGTGGGAGGAGACAGGAGTTTACCCCCCTTTTCGGCTGAGGACTCAGGGGCATTCAGTCTGAGGNTTCATGGAGACAGGATCCTCTCCTTCCGGCTGAGGAGTTGGTGAGGTGAGAAGTGGCTGTGGCTTGTTTCTCTCTGATCTTTCAGCATTTACCCCAATATCTGGCTCCGGGTTTTTATTATAAGACCAATTAGGATTCGTGCAACAACTACAACTGATGAGGGGCAGTGCCAGCTCTCCCACTCTCATAACCTTAGGGACAATTCTCCCACCTNCCACAGGCAGCAAGGGGCAGGGGAAAGAGGAAGGGCATCTCTCCCTCACCCAGGAGTGAATTATTCTTAATTCATAACATATTCCACTTATTAGACCTGGGCAGTATGTTTTTTCATGTACTTACATTTCTCATTTTAGAAATCATGCCTTTGATTCATCATAAATGTGTGTATATTTTTTTTTGAAAAATGCACAATAGTGTTATTGATAATTTCAATTTCGAAAGTCTTAGTATGTTAACTTGGTTCTATTTCTTCCTTCCTTATATTCAGTGTTGTTTTTCTGAGATCTTTCCATCTGTTAGCATACAACTTACATGGGTTGTGAGTTAAAACANCATAGCATCCTATAACTGTGCCCATTGTATTTTCCTTACCTTTTCCATCTGCCACCAGACTCCTAGGTTGCCTACAGGTCCTGGATACCTCAGCCAAGAAGCCACAAACTTTTTCTATAAAGAGTAGGGTTGTACATATTTTGGGATTTGTGAGTCTTCATGTTTTTGTTGCAAATATCTGACTCTGTTGTCAAACTAAATCAGCCACAGATTGCACACAAATACATAGGTGTGGCCAAGTTTAGCAAATGGGCCTCAAAGTGATGGCTCCTGTATCAGTACTGACAGGTATCTTCCATCTGCACACTTATGGGCCCTTGATGGATATTCTCTCAAATANATGTATAAGGAAAGTGAGGTGGCAGTCTCAGAGGTATACCCAGATTTTATCACAGTAAGCAGTTCTGGGGTTCTGTCATATTGATGGTCATCGTCTATCGTCCTACCAGATCATAGAAAGAACCAGTTCTTGTTCACTCATGTCACTTCAAATGCTCCCTCACTCTCTAAAATGTCCCCATTCCATGGGATGACGTAACAGCCTGGTGCTAACTTCACTGCCATTCTCCTCTTTACTGATGAGTTAGAGAATCACTTCAGATACTTACAAAGCACAAGCTCATTCTTCTGTATGTTGCTTACTCCTGCCCTTTGCTCTCATTTTATTTCTTGCTGTCTTTTACAAGCTTCTTAGATGTTCCAAACATTATCCTTTGACAGCCTACACTTGCGAATAACGTACAAGTTCTCTCCTTCTGCCGACTGACCACTAGTCAGGTCTGTGGTGTTTGTGAACAGGGACCCTTAATTTTGAGAACATGATTTATGTTGATTGAGATTCATTTGAAAAATCCCTCCACATCTCTAGCTCACAATCTTAATGCATTCTTGTATTAACCTTAGACTCTTTCCTTTCCTGCTTTTGTCATTAAGACATCCTCCCATCTTTTTATTTATAGTCAAAGGATTTTTATTGTCATATATATGCCAGGTTTCTCAGCACCACCAGTTAAAATTGATGGGTAAAATTTTACTTACCTGTTTTTATTATCAACTCTGATACACTTTTGCTGAGTGTTTTTTCTTCAACTCTACTCATGTGTGCAGTTAGTGGGAGGGTACTACTGTTTTTGTCTCCATTTTGCTGCCTCCAAAATACAACTGGGCATTTGGTGCAATGTCTGTTGCCTCTTGGCTCTTCATTTCCAAACTTCATCTAAACCAGTAAACGGTTTCACATTTTTAATCTTTGATTCATTAGCTGTGTGTGTGTATGTGTGGTGTATGTGGTGTGTGTGTGTGTGTGTGTGTGTGTGTGTGTGTGTGTGTACACGTGGCAAAGCACATGCATGGAGTGCTGAACACTCTGATCTCTGTTCTCTCCTGTCACCTTTATGTGGTTTCCAAGAGTGCAACTCAGGTCATGAGGCTTGTGTGGCAAAGGCCTTACCCACTGAACCACCCTTCAGACCTTGGTATACAATTTTCATATCATTTGTCTTTCCTAGATGCTTAAAACTATCTGGCTGGANTTTTGATCATCCCTGCTTTGAACTCCAAGTGTGCCTTGAAGATAACTGATAGCTTTACATATTAAGACATCTCCTCCCTACACATGTTCTGGTCGTCAAGTCAGAAGACAGCCATTTATATCTGCTAGTAGAGACTGGACATCTTTTCCATAGGGTTCCTTAGCTGTTAAACTGATTCCTGCTTCTCGAAGCAGCCNTTCCCTCGTTATTTTTTCTAACTGACTTTCGCTAGTCTAAATAGATGCTGCTGTAGGTTCTCTGAGTGGAACTCACTTTTCTCCTACAATACCTAACAAGGGGTAAATCGCTGTGAAGCAGAGCCTCCTACTGTGGTACTGCGGGCAGCTTTGGTAGAAGAAAAGAATACACAGGGACTGGACATTCAAAACTCCTCACAGTGGAAGAAACACCCAATCTTCAGGATGAACACTCCCCAAGCAAATAGTACTTTGCTTATTTTCTGCTGATGCCTGTTGACTCCTAGGAATACTCTAAGGCAAGGTACACAGTGTGCGGCCCTGCTAATAGCAGTGCAAAGAGAAAACACACTTCGTTTCCCAGTGGGCCCTTCTAACACATTCCTCCACCAACTTAAACGGGCCCTGTCAAACAGCTAGATGCTCTGAATGGGACATTCCCCGGCTCCCTGGTCAGGCTGGCACCTCCTGTCATTTCCCTTGTCACTTTCGTTGAAACCTGGCCCCAACCCCCACAGTAGATCCCTCTTGGAAGTCTCCTGTCTGGAGCCAGGCAAGGTTGTCTGCTTTCTTGGGTTTGGCTAATAAATTGAGATCGTGGGGTCAGGCGGCAGGGGACCTGGCACCCAGGGAGCCCCTGACACCAATTTTATTGGATTTCTCTTTGCAGGGCCGGGGATGCCATGCCATCAGGGAGGCCACAATCGCTCAGTAACCAAGACTTTGCCGTTTCTGGTTTGACAAGGTCATTTTTACTAGAGGAGGAAAAATCCCACATTAATTATACAAGCAAACTGGGGCTGAGGCTGTTCGAGCTGCCTTCCCTCTTCTGCGAGGGGCCAGGAAAGGAGGTCGATTTTCTCTACAAGTGATGAGCGGGTGATGGTGAGGATTCAGAGCGTGCACGGAAAGCGGACTTCTCTGACTGTCTCTGAGACACTGATACGNTGTCTTGTTCCCAGTACCTTTGGAAATAGCCCTTCCTCTAAGACAGACTGCAAAGAGATCGAGACAAGGACCGTGAACAATCACTCCCACACTCAGTCATTTATCCAGCATGCTTTTCTGAGTCAATTAAATACTGAGCACAGAGAGAAGCACAGTTGATAATGCTCTTAGCAGCTCTCACACAGTTACATGAGGCCTGCTTCCCAAGACCCAGGGATTTGGCCTCACCTACCTGGCTCCCATGAACAAGGCGAACACACNATCTCTGGTGTTGGAGAGTTGGGAAACTCTTGCACCACTCCTGACAACTCTCACGCCTTCATTGCTGCCCTTGAACCATTCCGCTACCCTGTCCCTTGGACTTGGGGTGGCCCTTTGAACTGACAAGGTGAATACTATATAAATACATCGCTAAATTCTCTTTGTAAAGTCCTCATCCACTGCCTGCTTTANGAAGACAGAAGCCGCAAAGTGGGAGCTTTTATTACAAAGCTGGCAGACACATTTTTCAGAAATCCTTGAGAAAAATTCCCNCAAACTATGAACAGTAACTTGAATGTTTGTGGGAGTGGATGGTGGCTTATAATTGGAGACAGTCCTTCATCTGCCATCATTACTCTTCTTTCTTCCCACACCTCCACAAGCCTGCTTGGTGTCCCTGGGTAGCCCACAGTTTCCTTTGTNCAGATTCTCCAGAAGTTACAACCTTGTTCCATAGGATGTCTTNCACATCCTGAGTGAGTTCCTTAGTTCACTAGGTCACTCCGTATCCTCTTAACAAGAGAGACTTCTTTCTCCTGCCTGCAGCTGTCTNCTAGGCTGGGCCCACCATGCCCTGTACAACAGTTACCCAATCAGTTCCAATACAGAGCAGAGAAACAACACTGGAAAAGCACACCTTTCCTACAGCTTCACTGAAAAATNTTCCAAGTTGTCATCAGAGAACCATGATGCAGGGGCCTTTGTTCTCTACCAAATTCTGCTCCTTCTGAACTGGAAGACAGCCAACAGGCAAGTGCATCCCCTTGAATAAGAGNGTGTGGATAGAATCAGAAGTTCTCACAAAGAGGTGAGGTGACTGGAAAGGATCCTGTAAAATGTACCACAGTAACTCACCTTCATCAACAGTGCTACCTTGGAAACCCCCTTCCTTCAGCTGGAATGGGGGAGAGNTTCTATGTTTTATAGAGCTTGGCAACAATAACACACTTTAAAATGGCTAATAGAGCAGAGTTTGAATGTTCCCAACTCAAAGAAATGATATATCTGAGGTAACTGACACACTAGTGACCCTGTCTTGTTAGCAGCTAAATGAGAAANGTNCCTTCAAGGACAAACTGCTTTATTAAAGTACCTCCAAAGACTCCTTTCTTTCTTTTTTTTTCACAGCCAAAACTTCAGNGTGAAAGGTAACCATGTCCAGAGGTGTGCTTGNCCACCATCTTTATGACACAATCTGAGCTTCCCCAAGAGTGTTCCAGGTAGCCAGTCCCACCATTTATGTGAGTGCTCCATCATCCTGAATTTAGGATATCCAGTTATATTCCTACTAGCTGTTCTTCCTAAACTATAACTTTAAACTAGTCATGCTCAAGAATACAGTCCTTAACTGAGCATGCTTGGGGATGTCCATCCTTAAAGTGCTTTCCTATTTGAGTATATGTGAGTCCCACAATAAAATCCTCATGCTCCCTTAATTCTAGAAAGGCATCATTCCTGAAATAACCCCCATGCTTTTCCAATCTGCTACAAGTAATATATCTTTCTCTACTTCTTTTTTTGTCATTTTAGGGTGCATGCTCATATGCCTTTGTGTGTGTGTGTGTGTGTGTGTGTGTGTGTGTGTGTATGGGTGAAGGTGTGCATTTATCTACAGGTATATATGTATTGTGCATGTGTGTGTGTGTGTGTGTGTGTGTGTGTGTGTGTGTACCATGAAATGTGCATGCAGGTCAGAGGACAACTTGCAAAAGTTGGCTCTCTCCTTCTATCATGTGAGTCTGAAGGTTCGTACTCAGGTTATTAAGCTTGGCAGAAAGAGCTTTTGCCTTCTGAGACATGTCACTGGCCCTTCTCCTTTATTTTTGACTATGTTTTGGCTTAACATTTATAAGGTGTGAACCCAGTGTGTTGTCATGATTGGAACATTATGTACTATAAATGTGTATTGACATGTCACATTGTACCGGGGAATGTATATAATCATTAAGTGTCCGTTATAAACAAGCAAACAAACAAACAAACAACTCTCTTCCTATCTCATTTACAGCAGATCTCCCACTTTTGTGAGCAGATCCAGGGCTGGTCTCTTAAGAATGCTCTACTCTGTCTTCCAATTTCTTCTGAATGTTAACAGAGTCACTTTCTCTTTCTTGTAATTCCTATCCATCTCCACCATTTTTCTTGCTTCTTTGCAAGATGCAGAGTGATCTCCTTTAACTCAAGGCTGGTTTCCTCTGCAAGTAGGAGTGAATGGGTGAGAGGATGGAGTGTGTGGAGAGGAGGACGGAGTGTGGAGAGGAGGATGGAGTGTGGAGAGGAGGATGGAGTGTGGAGAGGAGGATGGAGTGTGTGGAGAGTGGATTTCTCTGTCTCTCAGATGTTGATGTGCTTGCTCTTCTGTTCCTGATACTTTCATCTCAGCTACTCCTTGTCTACCTCTCCACAGCTGTCAGAAACTCTTGGAGAAGCTGTNCATAAGCGACTGCTCACCCATTTCCCTGCCTTGGAATGGCATCTCTTCCTTCTTTACTTCCTTTAATTCTACTTTTCAGTCTAATTCTTCCAGTAAGATTTTGTCTCCTGAGCCTTCTCACTTCCTACCACTGCATTCTGAATTACCACAAGCTATTAAGCTTAAGACAGTACACATGTGTCCCCTCTGGATGATGGGAATTTGGGGAATTAGGACATAGATTAAATGGGTCTTCAGGTTCAGAGTTTGCAAATGCAATAAGAAGTTTCAGNCAATGTTTGGCTCTCANTTGAAGACTGGACTGTGGAAGGCTCTGCCTTCAACTTTGTGTCATTGAAGGGAATATTCTATTCTCGAGGACTGGGGCTGAGAGTCTAAGTTTCTCACTGATTGCAGGCTATGCTCACTTCATTGCCAATGGCAGCCTCCACCATCAGTCAGCAGAAGATCAACCACCGAGATGAAATTCTCTGTCTTATGCAACCTAATGTGGAAGTGATTCCCTCACCAATGTTGCTGTCTTGTATTGGTCAAAGACAGGGCTTCTGCCTACACTCAAAGGGAAAGTATTACAAAGACANAGAGTCCACGGCATGGGAACCTGAACCATCTTGAGAACCTCCTTCTATGTTCTCTCTGCCCAGTGGCTTCCATAACCCGTTATGCTGGCTTAATTTACATCAACTTGACATAAGCTAGAGTCATCTGAGAGGAAGGAACCTCAACTGAGAAGAAGTCTACATAAGATCAGGCTTTAGAAAAACCTATAGGACACTTTCTTAATGAGTGATTTTGATGTGGGATTGTGGATGGTGCCATCCTTGGCTAGTGGACCTGAGTTCTATAAGAAAGCAGGCTGAGCAAGCCATATGAGCAAGCCAGTAAGCAGCACGCCTCTATGGCCTCTGCATCAGCTCCTGCCTCCAGGTTCCTGTCCTGGTTAAGTTCCTGTCCTGATTTCCTTCAGTGACAGACTTTAATGTGGAATCCTAAGCAAAATAAGCCCTCTCCTCCCCAACTTGCTTTTTAGTCATGGTCATGGTGTTTCATCACAGCAACAGTGATCCTAACCAAGATACTCTAAAGTTATGTCAACCATCACTGCAGAAGGTGTAGGAGGGATCAAGACAAGGCTAACATGTAGCCAGTTCATCCCAGTTGTAAACAATGAGACAAAGCATGGGGTAGCTTCTAAACCAGGCCTTCAACCCTCCATTTAGAGGAAGAAGATGAGAGGTGTGTTGGAGNCGCTTAAAGAAAAAGACAACATTTGAATCAGTTCAGGGTGTTTCAAGATAGGCAGTACTCAAAAAGGAAAAGTTGATAGACATGGAAGGGCGGGTGTGCACATTCTGGGTGACAGCAAATCCAAGGGAAACACAATGTACAAGATGAAGAGAATACAAGAACTAGAATACTTCACTACCAAGCCACCTAAATACTGAAAAGCAGAGTTGGAAACAGGAGCTTATCAACATAGGCNGATAGACATAGTGTGGCCATGGGAACTGCACATCACCACATTGTTTTGTACTCGGCTCTATCTTAAGCTCCCANTGTGGATGCTGGATCCAGCCATCAGCTCAAAACATTTAGCAAGTAGAATGGTTAATGAAGGAATTNCAGCTGCCCGGGTAAAAGAAAATAAATCAGGAAACATGAGAACTCTGCCCTGTAAGTCTCTGCAACCTCCACTTCCTCTTCTGAAAAGCAAGAATAGTAATAGAGACACTGAAAGCTGGCTCAGTTGATAAAGCACTTGCTTTGGACCTAATAGTAAGGGCTTGAGTTTGATTCCCCAGCACCTATGTAAAGAGCAGGTTGTGGCGGCACACATTTGTGGTCCTAGCACTGAGGAGGCAGGGACAGCAGGATCCTTTGTGCAGGGCCAGTCAGTCTAGCCTACTTGGTGAACTCTAGGCCAACCAAAGACCCTGTATCAAAGAAAATGGACAGCATTCCTGAAGGTGACATTCAAGGTTGTCCTCTGACCTCCACAAGGACCTTCACACATGTTGGTGCCTTGTGCATGTGCACACACACACACACACACACACACACACACACACACACACAGGCACATGTGTGCACACATGTACACCATTAAAAAAGAACATGGCCTCCTTAACAGAGCCATTGGAAAGACTGAATGAAGTGGTACCTTATAAATGTTTAGATAATGGGTATTTACTATAA
The DNA here is from genome assembly GCA_001675575.1 of Neotoma lepida. Lineage (NCBI taxonomy): Eukaryota > Metazoa > Chordata > Mammalia > Rodentia > Cricetidae > Neotoma > Neotoma lepida. The sequence goes on along the minus strand of LZPO01045374.1, from coordinate 6,954 downwards.
TTTATTATCATCATGGGTTTGCCTGCTTTGTTTCCTTCCCTGATGTTTCTTTGCCCTCCCCTGGTTCTGGCTCAGAAACACAGTGAGTTTGTGCTCTCTGTTTACCGTGGACACCCTGCCCCCCAGCCTCTCCTATGGGTCAGCCTTTTTGCCTGAGTCTCCACTTCTGATGTGGTTCTGCTGGAGCAAACCAGAGCATCCCTGGCCTGGCTGTCACCTTCAAGCTGAGCTCAGTGCTGGGCTTTGAGGGTGAGTCCCTGCCCGGCACTTTATTGTGGTTTCCTGATTGGTTCAGGATGGTTGAGCCTTTGCTACCCCCATCCCCAAGTGAATTTCTTGTCCTGCCAGAGGTTGAAAGGAGAGTGACTAGTCATTAGCTTCTCTGGCAGCAGCCCCTGGCAGTAGTTCAAGGCAGCTTAGAAAACAGGGCAACAAGTGGCTACAATATGTATTTTAAAAGCCTAGCAGACAAGAAAAGGAAATGAAAACCAGAAANTGTAGGGATAGTAATGTCTGCCTGTAGAGGCATATCCGGTCACTACTGGGCACCTCAGACAGTGTCCCCAGACCNTTAAGATAAGACTTTTGGAGGAGACAAGCNAGGAGACAGGGCTGAATGGCAAGGCTGAGGTTCAAAGTTCCTTCTGACTTATCACAAATGAAAATCAATANTGGATGACTGTTTCCTATGCATGCTAGGAAGTGATGGCCTGATACACCGGGCTTGGGGTTCNNTNCAGAGCACAGGAAGGATGCTCTTTTCTGTGCCAGTCTCTGGGGGAACTCTAGTAGACTCTGGCTGTTGAAATCCAGGGCTTCACTGAGATGGATCTTTAGCATCCAGCCTTTCTCAAGGAGAAGACCTATGGGAAGCAATGATACATGCACTGAGGCCTCCCCTAGCAATCTCATCCAAGGACACCTGAGTCTCAGAACATGAGGTAGGCTGACTGCATTTCACAGGTAATAGAGCAAACTAGGGACACACGTTATGTAACTTGAATTGATGCCTTTGTAAGCTGTCTTCTGTCTCTATAATCATTCACTAGCTCACAGAGAACTTAGTGTTTGCCCTGTTTTACTGCAGGCATCTGAAACAGTCCCCAGGTCATAGATCATAGTAGATACTTAAAACAATGTCACACTCAGATGGAGCCTGTGGTATTGGTAGAGTTCAGGGCAGGCAGGGAGGAGCTGTGGTTTATACTCACATTTCCCAAACTGATGCTGAAACCTTGGAGCTCTTAAGAAGATTCCCTAAAAAAAGTGAGATGACAGTGTTTACAGGTGCAATGTGTGGATGCTCTACACTAGCCGTGTCCTTCCTTGGATGGCCTTGGGCTCAAAAGAGACAGCCATAGCCTTCACTGTCCTTTACCTTGTGCTGTTGTCCCTGTTTCCTCTTAAACAAAGTCAGCATCCATCTGGAAATTTCAAAGTCTCTCAACTGTGCTTAGAGGACACCAACTGTATCACCAGCAAGATACCACTCAGTGCCTCATCTTGACAGATAAAATCACAGCTAAGGCCACACAGCCTAGAAGCCTTGTTCTCAAGATAGATGGACATATCACACTAGGCAGGGTGTAACCCCTAAAGGGAACTCTCAAGTCAAAGAAAGAAAGCCTCAGTGGGTAAACAGTATGAAGGCTTCCCGAAATGAC
>LZPO01045373.1:25555-35847 GCA_001675575.1 Neotoma lepida | reverse complement strand
TTTGGTCCAAGTTCTGTCTTATAGTTTCTACTTTTCTTCTTTGAGGTGCATAACATGCCAAAACAGCTTACAACAGATATATTTGGCATTTCAAAGATTCCATTGCAACTCCCACATGATGTTACTCCAGCTCTATGAGGTCATGATCTCCTTCTACCCATTCTTCCAATTGGGAAACATCTTCATTAATCAGAACAGTTTAGACTGTGTGAGACAGAAGGTCAAAACCAAACATGTCTTAATTTTCTTCCTCCCACGTTATTTTTCAAACAAAATTGGATCTAATCATTTATAAGCAGTTTAGTATGTTTTAATTTAGTTTTTGACTTTCCAGACAGAAATAAACAGGGACTCACTTATAAACTGTAAAGTTGACTACAGCTGTACTTCATACTTAGAACAGACAGTTACTACTTCCTAATTNCTCTAAAATGCTTAAGTTTATGTTATAGTGATAATATCTTTGTGCTACCTTAGTTTTTTTCTATCTGTAATTAAAACTATGTTTAAATACATATTTAGTTATTCTATCATTTTTATAACTTTTATTACATTTATTTGTTACATGTGTATTTGTGTATAAATATGGTTGNGTACACACACANACACACACCACAGTGCATGTACAGAGATGAGAAGACGATTTATTACCATTGATTCTTTCCTTCCACCATTTTTGACTCAGATATCAATCCCAGGTTCTTAGAGGNGTTGTCAAATGCCTTTACCTGCTGGTCCAGTTTCGCTCTGCTGCTGCCACAAACACCATGACCAAAAACAATTTAGAAGAATATCTTAATTACTTTTCTATTGCTGTGATTTAAAAAAATGACAAAGGCAAGTTACAATATAAAGTGGTTAATTTGATTTACAGTTTCAAAGGGTTAGTATCCATGGTGGTGGAACAAAAGAAGAGCTGTGAGCTCACATATTGGTCCGTAGTAGGAATATAAGACAGAAACCATTTAGAATCACTGCTTGCCAGCTTCCTTGGTTGTTCATGTTGAGCTTTCTTATACAGTCTGGTGTCACTACCTACTGTCTAGGGGATTGTGCTTGCCCACAGTGAGTTGGGTCCTTCTTCATTAATTACTAATCAAGTTAACCCCCCACNGACATACCCAATGGACAATCTGGTCTAGGCAATTTCTCTAATAAGCTCTCTTCTCAGGTGAATCTAGGCTGTATCAAGTTGAGAGTTGAACCTGAATAAGACCCCACTGAGCCATCTTAACATCTATTGTTGCATTTTAAATGTTTAGCTGTTATTATTGTTTTGGATCAAGTTACAGTAAGTAGAATAAGTAGGGACAATGAGGCTTTTACAATTTTCCTTTATTGAATCCTAATCTTTCTTCTCTGAAGCCCTAGTTTCTGTACCTAAGAGTAGTCTTCCTTTGTTGATTTAATTAAGTATCTAAATAGATAAAGACTATTTNATAANAGATATAACACCCTTTTACATTTTTTAAACTATAAATTCATCAAAAAAGGCAAAATNTCTTAACTTGATAATGAACATCAGAAAACCCCACAGTTGTATCATACCTAATGTTGAAAAACTGAATGCTTTCCCCTGAATATCAAGAACAAGATGATAATATTTGTTTGTGTTATTTCTCTCCCACAAATTACTATAGATGCTAATCAGAAAAATTTTGCTGNAAAGGAAATAAAACCTATAGAGATTGGAAAAGAAAGTATAAAATGACTTACTGATGAATATCTTGATCTTATATAAAAAGATTCCAAGGGAACCTAATGAAAATTGTTTGAATTAACAAGGTCAATGAGATTTCAATACATAAGAATATATAGGAGCAATATTCCAAAACCAATTTTGTTTTCAGTCAGTATTAAGAAAACAATAAATTAAACATCTAATTCAACTTATAATCATATCGAAAACAATAAAATATTTGTAATATATATGAACAAGATAATAATAAGAATTATATAACTAAAATTACTAAATATTGTTGGGATATGTTTACAAATCTTCAAGTCAATGGATAACTATGATTGTTCAATGATTAATAGACTCAATATTTTTATGGTGATAATGTTTCCCAATGGATCTACACATCCAATGATGCAGTATAATAATCACTACTAAAGTTTTGACTGTCCCTTTTACAGATGTTGCTAAGAGGCTTCGAAAAACTCTTCCAAACTGACAGTTATAAGTTTCAGATATAACCATAATATTATAGAAATCATGATACTAGTACCAGACTTACACGAGCACATACCTATGTCCAGAAATAAGCTTTTCAGTTAAAGTGAAATACTTTTCACCAATTATGCCTAAATGTAAGTGGATAAATAGTAGTCTCTCCAAGAAATTATGCTTTATATCTTGATGTCCACATAAAGAAGATGAATCCCTATCCCACTCCATAGTCCAAAATCACAGTAGTGGTTCAAGGTATTATTCACTAATTCTTTAAATGTCTTCAATGAAAATGTCAGCATAGAATTTTAGATTTGCAGTGGTTTCTAACATTACAGTAGACTAAAAGTAACANTGGAAAAAAGTTTGAATTGCTTATCTCTAATTAAAAGCTTTTTGTTGTAAGTTGTAATTTTGTGAAATCAAAAAGTCAACCCAAAGCTTGAGGCAAAAATATTTTTAAACACAAATCTGATAAGAGGCTTGTATGCAGAAATTACAAAGAATCATAACAGAAGGAGGAAAAACCAACTCAGTTAAAGTTCAGGAAAAGATGAAAATAATATCAGTACTTATGGAAATGCAAGGCCAAACCCCATGAGACAACACTTTATACTGCTATAACAAATGCTAGAAATTATAGGGAGAAGTTAGTATAATCTTCATTTTTGTTAGAGATATAAANTGGAAAACAGCATATAAGTCTATGAAACTGTGACCTAGCATTTATACCATAAGGGACATTTTCAGAAGAAAAGAAAATATATTACAAAAAATTATACTAAATTTTCATAAAATTATTCAAACATTTAAAAATTTGAGTTAACCCAATTCCTAATAAACTGAGTTATGGACAAAATATGAGGTATCCATACAAGGAGAAAATATTCAGGCATAAAGAATGACATACTGGTTGTATTAAATGTGTGAATCTTGAAATTTTGTGTTAAGTGAGAGAAGCCAATCATAAAAGGTTACATTGCATTGCCACACCTTATGAAGTGACAAGAGAAGACAGACTGAAAGAGCTATAAAGGAAATTAGTGGTTGCTAGGGGCTATGGAGGAAATACATGAATGACATTATATATATATATATATATATATATACATATATTATATATATATATATAATGTTTATAAGTCAAGTTTTGAAGTGATGAAATGTCTAAATTTAGAGTGTAGACTAACAGAACTCTGTATATAATTTAAAATAAAAACATACTGACCCATACAACTTAAATGGTTAATGCTTTAGTGTTTGAATTATATCTCAATGAAACTGCTAAAAATAACACATAGCTGTCTCTGTTTTGTGTCTTGCTGTTGTTCAGTTCCTGCTGGAGTAATCAGGTGACAGTATTCTGTCTTCACTTAAGAGCTCTGGGGAGTATCACAGTAATGGAGATGGAAATCATTTCAGTATACTTCCAGAAGATTTTTTCCTGTTTTTTCAAATACTTGTCATAGCAAGAGGATATTCATCTTCTCACTTTATACATTTGTATTTACANATGGATTGGTAATGTTTTTTCATTCAGCCATCAACGTCTGAGAGTGCTAATATTTGCAGAAATACAGATTAACTGGAAAACATGGACTTNTTTTTTTTTTTTTCCAAATGCTTTTTAAGCTTTTACGNTTCTTGCAAAATATTAGTAGGTTTTGATTTCTTTTCAATGTCTGTCTAGAGGCAAGAAAAGAATGAAAGTCTCCAATTTCCTAATTATTTATATATACATCAAGAAGTTATTAAACAACTCCTAGGAACCATGGCAGTTTTAAGAAGACATATCTATCTCTTTCTGTGTTAGGCAGTTGTTAGATAACATTTCCTTACACTCTGGTGAAGTAGAACCATTTCTTTTCAATACTGAGTGATAATCACCTGTTGTGGCATTCTGGGAAGGTGTCTCTCTGTTAAATTTCCTGTTTGGTAATGACCTTGTTTTGTTACTCATCTTGATAGGTGAAGCTCTGAAAACTCCAGTTCACCCAATTTGCTTGATGTCCTCAAAGCAATGACCAATTTTACTTGTTTCTCCTGATTTCTCATAGAAGCACTAGTCATCTTCTGAGCTTAATTATTCACACAGAACGACATTTAAACTATTTTTACTAGGCTTCTCTTCTTAATGAGAGTCAGACTGTCAGGTCTGCACTGTGACTGAAATGGAATTCGGAAAACATAGTTCTTATATGGAGATTGACCACAAACTTGTTTATTGTAACTAGGACACTTTGAGGAAGAAGGTGTAACTAACAATTACATAAGGATTATAGACATAATACAGCATTACTGTAGACCAGTAGAACATAATGTTGTATTACATATGGACAGAGGTTAACTTATGGATAACAATTGTATTACTTTTGTGTTACTGTGATGAATACAATTGATAGAAATCATTTAAGGAAGGAAATATTTGGCCTTTGGTTTCTGAAGACTCAGTCCATGATTAGTTGGCTCTATATGTTAGAGCATAAGATCATAATAATGGGAAAAGTGGAAAAGTAGAGCTGTTCACACAACAGAAGACAGGAAGTAAGAGAGGTGGGATGTGGTCAAGGATAGTTTATCCCAAAACATGAACCCTTAGTGATTTGTTTCTACTACATGGATCTTACCTTCCACAGTTTCCAGAGGTTTCTTAGTTATTGAACAAACATCCAAAGAAAGAGCCCACAAGAGACATTTCAGATTCATTATGACTAAATTGATTGTCCTTATCTATTTTATTTAAATCAGATTTTGATGATTTGATTATTATGAAGAAACAATGTTCTTCCAGTAGAAGCAATGGCACCTACTAATCTAGATTTATAATGTAAGTCCTGGGTTTACCAATTTCTATTACTTGTTTGATATGGGTGAAATATTCAACATTCCTGAGGTTTATTTTTCATATATATCATAAGTATCTGATTTAAGGGTAATTTATTTTATAGTACTGCATACTGGTAAAGTGCTTCATATACTCTCAGTAGCAGCAACTATTACAATGTAACATGAATTATTTATAAGAAGAAATGACATGGGATTCAATAGTCATAATTTCATACCTTTAAGGTCATATAGGGCATAAAGGACAAGGAATGGTGTGACATAATTAAGAAAGAAGATAAAGCTGTAAACTAAGAGTCCNCAGTGAGGCTCAGTTGTATGTNTTGGAGAAATTATAAAGCTGTATGACTCTTGCAATAAAAACTTCCAGTTTATAAAAATTCACTTCTTTTTAAAATCAGTTTTTTAAAAATTTTTTATTTAAGGAAATTTTTATTCATTTTACATGCCAACCACCGATTCTCCCTCATCGCTCCTCCTGATTCTCCCCAGCCTTCTCCCCCTCCATCCCCTCTTACAAAAGGGTAAAGGCCCCCCATGGTTAGTCAGCAAATCAGATCTTTGTAAGCTATTACTAAGCCTCAGAGAAAGACAACAAAGGCTGCAGGGTTTTTTTTTTTTTAAGCGGTTCCTTCATCAAAGTATTGATCTGATATATGTGATTTATAAATATCTTCACTGATTACCAACTGCTCATTGCTTTTGCTAGACTTAGCTGAAATAAATACTTTGGGAAATTTATTGTAGTACATATTTATGACCCTTAGATTTTCAAGAAATCCTTATTTGTTTCATTCAAGACAAAATAAAAGTATATGAATTCCAAGAAAAAGCTAACACCAAACATTTCCATATGCCTCAAAGCAGTAATTTGATGTTTTAAGTAACAGTGTATAATAAAGCATGTGATTTAAGTATTTGAGAAGGTGTATGTGACTGTTATTGTTTGAGTACTCTTTTGTAAATTTGTGTTATGACAACAGTATCATAAAGCAGTACTATGAATTTTAAAATAAATTTCATTCACTATAGATTAACAGTTTTATATTTTAATGTTTGTAGCCTTTGTATACTTATATACCATATTTGGATGATGGGAATTATAGTTGACACAATTGTANAGTTTATTTATTCACTGTGAGGAAAAAGTTGTTGTCAATAAAGGAAAATTAGGGGAGTTGGGAGATGGTGTAACTGAGAGGTAGGGTGCTTGCCTAGCATGTATAGGCATTACTTTCTATGCCTAGCTTCAGGGAAATAAAGGCAATGGCATTTGATCAGAGCACACTGTATTCATGTACAAAAATATTACCACTGTGTACAATTAGCACATTTTAATAAAAAATAAAAGAGAAAATATTCAATTTTTAAAAATAAAAGATAAAACTCATGGGGGTTTGTTGAAGACAAACAAATGACAACAACAAGCAAATTCAAGAAAAAAACAAGCTCAACAACAAACAAAATAAATTATTTCACTGGTGGAACAAAAAATTAACACAGTATATTACATAACAACATGTATATGAACAGCTCAGAAATCAGGAAAAAGAACATATATTATTACAAATGAAAAAATGAAAAGCTAGTTCTAAGATCTTGATCAAGTTGTAATGTATCATAGTAACATCTAAGACAAAGAAATGGTTTGCATTTCTCCTGCTTGTTTTAAATCCCAGCTGACTATGCAATGATATATGATTAAGGAAAGGTGTACACATCCATTCATTCACCCAGGGTTTCACATGGAGTTACTCATGTGACTGCAGTTACCAGTAGAGAAAAGAAGGCATCAGGTTCCTTAGAACTTGAGTTACAGATAGCTGTGAGCTGCCATTTGGTTGCTGGGAATGGAACTCGGGTCCTCTGGAAGAGCAGTAATGTACCTGTCTCTTATACACATCTAGATGTGTATAAGAGACATCTTCACCTCCAAGTGCTAACAACATTTTAAAAAGAAAACCTCCAAATCCTTGTATGAAAACCAAGGTTGAGAAGGAAGGGCTCCAGCAGGCCCAAGTGTGGCAAACACAGGCTCAAACATGGCAAACATTGCANATAGGTTTTGTTCTTTTATCCTCTTTTCTCTCCCTTTCTAAAAGCCATTGTATTTCTAAAGCTAGCTCTATTCTCTTATTTGGCCACTGACTTATCCCTGAAACAAAACACCAAGGTCCAACTGTCAAAGTTCATTATTTGGCTAATTATGTCCAATCAGAATTTGCCAACTCACCCTAGCACAGACCTCCCCTTTTCCCCTTTAAAAACCCACTGGGCAGAAGCACCTTCTCTTGATTGCTTGTGCTTGCTGCTGCTTTTGCACTCCCTCCCTGACTCACTTGCCCCTCTGGAGTACAAAGTTTTGTGTTTGGATATGTCTTATACTGATTCCAGGACAGCCACCCATCCCTTACATTGGTTCTGAGATTTGGGTAATGACTCAAATGGGTCTACAGGATCTCCAACCCAGTTCTCTCACTTTCCAGACAGCAGGGTCCTCTTCACTTCATTCAACAGAGGCTAATTGGTGAGTTTTCCCTTACTACCAGCTTAAACATTCCCCCAAGACATCAATGATGACTGTTGAAAGCTTGGCATCCCTGCACTAAGTTGTGGGGATTGGGAGAATGCTCCCCACCACAGCATTCAGTGGCCAAGGACTCTCTTAGATAATTTCCATTCAGTCCATATTGGTTGGCAGTTTTCTTTCCACTTTTGGTGGACTNCACAGGAGTCCAGTGTCAGTTCCTAACTGTCTGAAAATTCTGTCTGCAGGTCCATCACTTCTTCTCAGACATATGTGTCCCACTCTTGGTGATGGAGTTTGGGTGATGACCCCTCCCTCACAGAGGTCTCTTTATCAGTAACTTGAAAGCCAGGGAAAACTCTTGGTCTGGACTCTGGCANACTGCTGCCCCTAGCAAAGGAAATCCTCAATCTCCATCACAACTGATAAATCCATCTCACACTCACATTACTAGCACATCTTAACACTCAAGATATATCCCTCTCTTCCCCCTCATCTCCTCTCTCATCCATGATTCCACCTATTTCCACCTGCTTCTCTGCTCTGCCTGTCCTGCCTGCTTCTCTGACACTGCCATGCCAAGCTTTTTCCTTACATTTTCTGTTCTCCTATTGACCATTCAAACCTTCCCCAGGAACACTGTGACTGATAGACAACCCAGCACTCTGGGCCTGCCCCCAGGGCTTGTCTTGCTTCATATTCATACCTAACAGAAACTGTATGATCTTCTACAAAGACAGAAAGAACACGATGATGGCTGCGCCCGGATTGTGGTAATATTAACCACTGGCTCAACTGCCCCATTCCTTGCCTGCTGCCAGGACTCTGCTCAAACTGTAAATACTTTTGGACTGATTGCCATACTCTGCCTGCTCAACATAAAGTCAGTTTTCCTAAGTATTTCCACAGGGAAAAAAAAATCTCAGACCTGGATCTGACAACCAAAGGCCTACTGCTCTGTATGACACCTNAAGACCTATGAACACTGCCCTGTCCTCAAGACCATGGCAGCCTAGGTCCATGTACCTCTTACTATAAATAATACTTCTCAGGTCTTTGATGATATTGATTGACCACCCTAAACCCATATCACCCACCCCAACTCAGCCATCTCCCTCACCTGTAGTCAGAGCAAACAACCAGTCCTCCAGAGCCCTCCAAACTCCACTCCAACTTGTTCCTTTCAAGATTTTTCCCTTTTTTACTTCTTTGTCATCATTCCTTCATTTCCTATTTTCTTATTAGGATAGAATATTCTTTTCAAAACTGACATAAAGTTTGCCTTTTACCACAAAAACAGTTCCTGAAACACCTTTCTGCATCCTTTTCTTTCCTTAGCTTCTATTTGTATACTCTCTCACCAAAATTCCAAAAACTCTTTTGCTCTCTGCTTCCTTTAAATCAGTACCACTGTATTGACTAAAATTCTTCTCTGCTGCACTAAAAGAAACCCTTCTGGCTACCTTTCCAAACACCAATACTCCCTACTCTTAACCATCCTTAAAGGCCTCAAATCCATCATTCAATTCCTTTTATCCAAACTGTTTCTATATCTCACCTTTTCANCCTACAATACTCCCATACTGACAGTCATAAAACCTAATATAANTTTTTACTTGGACCAGGACATTTGCTCTAATAATGCTGCTGTTGTTCCTCTATTCCATGTAGTCTATAACATTTATGCTATCTTCTCCACTATCCCTGACAACACCACTCTTCTTTCTGTCCTAGATCTTAAAGATGCTTTTTTTTCAATGCCTCTGTATGTCCACTTCCAGACCTTTTTGCCTTCACATAGATGGATCCTGACACTCAACATTCCTGACACCTAACCTGAATTGTCCTCCCTAAAGGGTTAAGAGACAGTCTCCACATTTGGGGCCAGGTACTTGTTGACCTGATTTGCCTTCAATTTTTTCTCTCAACCTGCTTTAGAATGTAGATGACCTCCTCCTTTACAGTCATTGACTCTCTGATGGCCAATCTGACATTGCCTCATTCCTCAAATTCCTCAGTTCCAGCAGTTACCAAATCTCACCTTCTAAACCTCAACTCTCCTTTCCTCAAGTCATCTATCTTAAATTTCTTTTATCCCAACCCATAAACACTTTAGACTGTGTGGCCCATCTCTGCTGTTTATCTCCACCCACAACAAAATCACCCTCACAATTTATTCTTATCACTCTTTCTTTCAACTACTAACTTACAAAGAATTCTAATCCTTCCATCATCTCAGATTCTGTTCCACCAAACTTCTACTATCAAAAAAAAAACCAAAAAAAAACCCTCATCATTTACATTTCTTACCTGTAAAGACAATAACCACTCCAACATGCAAGCCTGTCAAGGTTCCCTTTCATCCCCCATGACTCATCCCACTTCCCTTCAGGCTACCCTACTAGATAACCCAGGTAACAACAAAACTAGCCCTCTGAACCAGGACCTTATTCACTACTTACATCAAATATTTCACTGTAATATTAAATGTCTTCTATTCTTTCTCTAAATGCATCTGACTCTCACCCCAGCAGATGAGATTTTTTTTTTTTACAGGACCAAACCCAAATCTACAATGTCTGTCAGCAAACTAACTCTGCCTCAACTATACAACCACCTACCAAGTTATATTGTTGTAAAGTTATGACAGTTTTCATATGACAGACAGTTATGACAGAAGAGGATGGAACCTCATTATAATTGATTTGCAAGATTGTTTTTTCACTATCAAATTACAGAAACAAGATT
>LZPO01045372.1:0-10809 GCA_001675575.1 Neotoma lepida | reverse complement strand
TGTGTGTGTGTGTGTGTGTGTGTGTGTGTGTGTGTGTGTGTGTGTGCATATGTATATGGATGCCACAGGTAGATGCTGGGTCTTTCTTCAACCATTCACCACATTACTCTTTGAGACAAAGTTTCATAGAACCTGGAACTTACCAATTCAGCTAGATAAGCTAGCCAGGAAGCCCCAGGAGTCCTTCAGTCTCTATCTCCAGAGCCCTGGGATTACAGGGGTGTGCCACCACTCTCGTTTTTATCAAGTTCTAGGGATCAAACCCAAGGCTTTGTGCATGTTAGGCAAGCATTCTATCAATTGAGTTATACCTTTAGCTTTCTCCATTTTCAAGGTTGGTTTTATCCCATAAAAGAAAAAAAAATCAATGATCCAATACATCTGGTTAACTGACCTCCTCTGTCTACCACAGTTTAGAAATTTACCTGCATCACTTAGGCAGGANAATAAAGCTCACCTGCATTAAAACATCAAATATAAAAATGGATTCAGTTAGTTAAAAGTGGGGTTCCATACAAATGAGTCCTATGGAGAAGATCACATGGGGGGGGGACCCTTTTGGAAGTTTTTAATTGAATATGTAGTGATTTGATGTGAAGTAATAGATTGAATTCAACTTGCATGATCATGCTGGTAACTAAAAGGAAATTTCTGGACCTGTAGTTTGTTCATTAGTAAGCATCAGCAGGTTTACTGTTTAACTCCTGGCCAGATATTGTCATAGAGGGTAAAACTGGGAAGGTTCCCGTTTCAGAAGCCTCACACAAAAGTGAATTGTGTGTCAAAATTATGGGCATATCACTTGATTAGATTTTATCCATGCCAATATTTAGCCTGTTCGTGTTTCTGAGCATGTTTTCTGCTTCTATCTGTATTGAAGAATGGGATACTTGNTAGGTGTAGGTGCAAGTTATTTCATTCCACATAAGATTATTGGGAAAATTAAGCAGAAGAAGGAAATAAAATTGATGTTCACAGATCAATGGCATCCACAGGATATGACACCTGGCATTTTAATAAATCATGCAACTGGATCTTACTAATATTTTCATGTAAAGGTAGAGTGTCTCCTTTATAAGACAAGATTTACCATCACTTTTCACANGGCATCTAATAAGGACACAAACTTCAGTGTACATATTTCATATTTTACCATGCTACCCACCATCTTTTAAGATTTTTNTATGGGATCAATGGACATTTGATCACACTTATTTGTTAATTTTGGNATATATTGATTGCTGTTTTTCTCATAAGTCAGGTGAAGGGAGCACAAACAAAACTTTAAATACAATCTGCATGGCTCAGAAGAGTGTATGACACCAAATGAACATTGAAGGTGTGCTGAGTGAAGAAGCAAATGAATGAATGAAAACACCTGTCTTCAACTTGTTCGTTATCTATCTAGAAATGTACTGTCCAAGGCTGTGGAGATACCTTAGGAAAGTCCCTCCTGCGCAGGTATGAGGACCCNATTTCTGATCTCCAGAACCCATGTAAAAAGCCAACAGGACAACACACTCCTGTAACATCAGTGCTCTTGGGCAGAGAGGGAGACAGATGAATCCCTGACGCTTATTTGCATTGGCTAGCTTACATAGCCAAGTCAATGAACTTCAGATTCAGGAAGAGACCCTGTCTCCAAAAACTACACATGAATATGGGTCCATGAGAGGCAACTGTGGTGATGAATTTGAGAAATGCCACCCATGGGCTCTGACATGTGAACTCTTGGCCCCCAGTTGGTGGTGCTGTTTGGGAGGGTTATGAAAGGTACAACCTTGCTGAAGGACATGTGTAACTTGGGGTGAGCTTTGAGAGTCTCTAGCCTTCACCCCACTTCCAGTCTGTCCCACTCTCTCTGCTTCATGTTTAAGATGTGCCTCCTACCATTACGGACTCTCCCACTGGAACTGTAAGTCAAAATAAACTCTTCCTTCTTTGACTTGCCTGAGTCATGTGTTTTATCACAGCAANAGAAACATAACTAACACAACAACCAACAACAACTTCTGGCCTACACACACACACAGACACACACAGAGTCTAATACATAGCCACTGAGTAGTTATAACATGGCCACTTTAAGAGTTATAAGTTTAAAATACACCTCAGATTTGACTAAGCATAAAAATGATAAAANATCTAATTAATGACTTTTGTACAATTAATGGCTGAAATGATAATATTGTGGGCATATTGAGTTTAGTGAAATATATTAAAATTAGTTTAACCTGTCTCTTTTTATTTCCACATTTTGTTAGTGTAGCTACTAAAATTTTAAGACCATAATTGCTTTCTATTTCTGTTGGTCAGCATGTATCTAGAGCCATTAAATCCTGGGCTACTTGCATTTCTGTTCCAACTTCCTTATTAAAACAAGTGTTATTCATTCTCTTTGAGTTATCATAATGAGTTAGGTTTTAAATGCAGCACTCTTTATTTTTTGTAAATGCAAATCTNTGTTTGTGAGGTTAGGATCAGTCATTAATGCTTAGAAATTTATGTGCACATACAAAATACTCCATCTCCAAAGAAAAGAAGATTTGCTTTCNCATATTTCCTGGTGAGAAGTCGATGTTGTTCCCCAAGTCTATCACACAATCCAGTGTTGCAAGATGAGGTTGAACCTCCTCGCCCTGGCAACCAAGTATTCAANGCTGTCCATCATCTGCCCTGACTTAACCCTATGCTCCTGCAGACACTGCTGTCCAATTCTCATTTCTACTGCATTCTGTAACACAGGAATCTAAGTATGGCTGTGTTTGTGCTGTTATCTCCCACTTGCCATTCTGTTTCCCCAGGGCACACCCTTGCCCAGTATTGGAGATTCAAGCTATTATTATGNCTTGCTGAAACCCTAAATTCTTCCCACTACACAGTGTTTGCTCCCTCCTCTAAAGTCCAAAACACAAATATTCCATCTCAACATTATTCTGAAAACGGTCTGTTTTGCCACTATAGGATAGTTTTTTGCACCATGGGTGCAAAGAGAAAAAGTGGAAAATTGAAGGAAAAAAAACTTTCAAACATGGAAAAGAGCTCTGTGCATCCAGGTCAGGCTTTTTAGCATTGTGTTTAGCCACAAGCAGTTTCCTAATCCGGGGAGTTGCAGCCAACCTGTGTGCTGTATTCCTTCTCCTCAAGTGCATTTCTGACTCAGTATCACATCCCCACCAAAACAGGCGAGTTTCCAAGACATTCTCTGCAAACAGTTGTTGGTTTGTGTACAAGCATAAGCATGGGTTTATTTTTTATCTTTTTTATTTTGGGTCTTTTCAAGGGAGAGAAGGAGGAAAAATAAGATGGGCCTCTAAAAGCTGTGTTTATTTATAATCGAACATATCCTTATTTGATAACAGATGATCAATTAAAGTGAAGTGTGAAACTTGAACAGCATTCTGTCAGAAAGCAAAGACATGAGGAGAGCTGACAGCAATCAGCACTTCTTGCAAGCAGCAGGAGCCCCTCTGAAGCCTCCTCTCTTGGCACTGTGGCTTTGCTAAATCGGGCTCGCCATTTTTTGCAAGTGGGAACAATCAGCCTTGTAGGTAGTAGGGAAGTATTATAATTAAATGTCCACCCACTTTTTCCTTTTTGATGAAAGGCTCCCATGAAACATACTAAAATAGGGTGCATCAAGATAGATGAATTTTTGATGAGTCAAAGCACCAAGGAAACTGGCTTGTTACAGAAAGCAACTACCCCAATTCACAGAAAATTCTCTTGCCTACATCATTAACAGTAACATATTTAATGGTAATTAATATGGTGAAACACATGGAGCAAGTCCAAGCCATCATTANTGTAATTAGCATCAGTGGTAAGGCTCAGCATGAGTGAATTTTCAAGAACAAATAATAATATGGCTAAAATATCGGTTGGGTGTGGTGGTGCAAGTTGTAATCTCAGCATTGGTGAGGCAGAGGATCAGTGNAAATTTGAGGCTGGCCTGGGTTACACAGCATCTTCCAGGCCAGTCAGGGCTACATAATAAGACCTTGTCTCAAAAAAGTGAAAATAAATTACGTAATAGGTATCATAATAAACAATGCATTTATTCAGCATAATGACATTCTTCTGAAAGCTGTTAAATCACCAGATGAAAGTTAGACTGAGAATTTTTTTTTTGAGGTAGCCAAGAGCTTTAGGATGTTACTTATCACAAACTCCTGAAAAAAAAATTCCATGGCAGGTGGTTTGTGTCTGTTCTTGATAATTAAACACAAAGGCATTTACTGACACTGTAGTAAGGGATTCTTTAAAATAATCATGTGAAGGTTGAAGAGATGGCTCAGCATATGAGCGCATACTGATTTTCTACAANNCCTAAATTCAGTTCCCAGCACCCACATCAGNCAGCTCAGATCACCTAGGACTATAGTGCCAAGGGACTTAACGTCCCCTNTGGCTTCCACAGGCATTACACTCAAATGCACAAACTTCCAAACAGGCATGCANATATACACATAATTAAAATTAAATTTTAGAAATTAAGTGCTCATGTGCAACAGAGTCAAGGAGCACTGNNCTTGATCAATGAGCCCAGACATAGTCACAAGTCAAGGGAGAAAGGGAACCAAGCCTTCCNATGTTTTCCTTCCTGCAGGACAGATTGGCCACCAGCTGTACAGCAACTGCTNTTAGAGGAGGTAGAAACAAAANAGACACAANCTTTACTAACTAGAAAATTGTATTAAGATAAAATTCATATTCTCAACAGATANTATTAGTGGAAGGACTGAGCATTANTGTTGCTCCAACCCACCATTAGAGTGACATCAAAGTTCTTGGGATCACAATTCAATGACTACATTTGTTATCAATGGCCAAATTAAGATGACTTTATAAATGCTACCCTGTTGATTCCTGGTTAACATGGTTTCTTATTATATTCCATACCATGGCTCTGGGGATCCCAAGAGACAATAACTAGTCTGANATTCCAAGTATGAAAAGCTTAGTATTTTGTTGAGTTCAATGTAAGATGCAATTAGCAAGCAGTTGTGGGTTCTCTCATTACTGGCACCATCCAGGTTTTTATTAAACATCCTTCCACTGTATCTAACTGTAGCATGAATCCTAATTGGTCTTGGTAATAAAAACCTGGAGCCAGATATCAGGGTAAATGCTNAAAGATCAGTAAAGGAGCAGTCACTTCTTACTTCTACCAAAACCTCGGCCTGGAAGGGAGTGGAGCTCCTGTCTCCTCCCACCTTATATTCCTCTCTCTGTTCAGTCATATCACTTCCTGTCTCCATCTCCCTTAGTGCTGTAATTAAAGGTGTGACATCCCAAGTGNANGGATCAAAGGTGTGTGCCACCACTGCCTGACTCTGTTTCTCTTTTAGATTGGATCAATCTTGTGTAGCTCTGGGTGGCCTTGAACTCACAGAGATCCATCTGCCTCTGCCTCCCAAGTGCTGGAATGAAAGGTGTGTACCACTACNGCCTGGCCTCTATGGCTTAGCTCCGCACACTGATCTTCAGGCAAGCTTTACTTGTTAGATCACAAACAAAACATCACCACATCTAACCATGCCATAATACATGGAAAACTTGAGACGTGGCTCTCCTGAAGAATAGGAGTGTGCAGTTCCCATTCATCGGTCACTTTGCTAGTCACTTTCATTTCTTTCATCCATTTCTTTTGNAATGAAATTTTTTCCACACAATAAATTTTGATCATGTTTTTCCTNCACCCAACTCCTCTTAGATCCTCTCCATCTTCCTACTTACCCCATCATTGTTATTTTTCCCTTTCTCTTTAAAAAGCAAACAACAAAAATAAAAACAAACAAGCAAAAGAACAAGAAACACACTCACATACACACAAACCCACAAAGGAACCCAAAATATACAAGCAAAAGACGAATAAGACAAAAAAAATGCTAAAACTAAGCAAAATGAGACAAAAGGTCTACAAAAATACCAGTGAGTTTATTTCTTATTGGCCAGTTACTCTTGAGCATGGGGCCTACTCTTGTGTGGTTAACATTCCNACTGAGACTCCAGTGGAGAAAATTAATTTTTCTTTTGCAGATAGCTTCACGTTTAGGAGTGGGAACCCACAGCTTCCATTTCTTTNTTCAATACCCAAGGCCNCTGGATCCCTCCTTCTGTGCTTTTCTTCAGTCCCTTTTCTTTCTTTCTTTTTTTTTTAAGTTATAGGTTAGCCATTATTTACAAAGTTCCTTTAACCATACAAAGTTTGTCTTAGAAGATCTGATAGGAATTCTTTTTAAATGGGCTTTCTTCTCCCATTTAGGTCTGATTTCAACTAGTTCACTGATTTTAGATTTCTCTGACAAATATAGTTGAGGTCTGNAGACCTAGATATGTTGAAAATAGCTTTTTCTCCAAGTCNTTTAGAACTTAAGGCTCCCTGCCCTGCTATATCAAATGACCTAGCTTGGGAATAAGATGGGTGTATGTGCATTTCAGTATGGGTTGCTGGGAGAGAGAGGGGAGGGGACTAGGGAGCTATCTATACAAGGAAAACTCAATGTCTTCAGAAACTAATGTATTTAAGCTCTCCTATTTCTCAAGGCTCTCACAAGGCCCTTNTGTCTCCATTCTTAAGGTAAATTAATAATGGTTTTCTTTCTTGCTTTCATTAGGTGGCTCCTTTCAAAACAAAGGTTTTCCTGGGAGATAAATGTGGAAGTGTTTTTGAGAGGGAAAGTGTATAAGCAGTTATATTTTTTTAAAAAAAAAACTTTCGTTTTGGTACTTCTTAGGAAGCTACAAATCTCTCAATTGAGAAAAACAAAGGAGAGACTTTAGACATTATCTTCTCTAAATTCTATCTAGAAATAAAGCAAATGGATGGCACCAAGGATGGACCACTTCTTAAACTAAATATTTAAATACAATAAACTAATATAATAAAAGAAGGGAGAGTTTGAACACAGATTCCTTGCATAAGTGGACAGTGCTTTCCCAGAAGGCATGGGCTATTACATGAGCATCTCAGAGCCAGGTGTAGGATNCCACTCTACATATTATTGGTCAAGGAGGCTCCATAGGATCCCAGAACCACACAGTGGGCAGCAGTTCATGTAGAGACTCATAAGTAGTCAAAACGCTGAAGACAAATGGCTGTGCATGCTTAGGTCAAGGTTCAGGGAACGTCATTGAGGAAGAAGGGCTGGCAGGACAATGTGAGGATGGGGAGGAGTGCTGGGAAATGCTGTCTCCTGGGCGTGGCATGGCTGTTGTAATCACAAACTCATTACAGCTGTGGTTACATGACAAGTACAACACAAGATCAGGTCAGCAAGATCAGTTAACATTTCAGCAGGAAGTGGCTGGGGGTGATGAAGGTATAAGAGGGATGTGTTAGGAGGTGTTCAGGGCAAGTAAGGGGGGAGTTGGGGTACATACNAACAAGATATAAGTTATACATATATAAAACTGTTAAAGAATAAATAAAAGATATTCCTAAAATGACAAATAAAAGATAAAGACAATGAAATCCCCCTTGGAGACATACAGCAGACAATCGGCAGCCATCCATGTTTGGATATTCCTTCTGCTGGGCATAGGGTCAGCCCCTCCCGTTAGATCTATCAGGCTGTACCGCTACTTTCACAAAAGAGAGGTACAGTAGAAATTAATGGCAGTTTCTGGGCCTGAGCACTAAAAGAAAGGCTGCTCTCATTTCCTATCTCTTGTTTGCCCTTGCTGAGGCAGGATAGGAAAAATGGGGAAAATTAAGGGGCCATGAGAGAAGAAAAGAGGCTATCACCCCTTCAGTCTGGTTGAGGTCTCTCATGGCTGACAGCCAAGGATTTCAACACAGCTGACTTAATCACCTAAAATATCTATGCTCTGCTTTCTGAGAAAAATCTCAAAATTCAAATTGTGAGATATATTCATGATAAAAATTTATGTGTTGGCTGGGGAGATGGCTCGGTGGGTGAAACTCTTACCGTGGTAGCATGGAGAGTTAAATTCAGAAGCCCAGTGCCCACACAAAGCCAGGATGTAATCTCAGCACTCCTATGACAAGATGGGAGGTGGAGATACTATAATCCTTGCCTGGTGTGTACCTCTGCTGATCTATGTTCTCAGTACCTTTTGCTCATATGTAAATCTGTACAATGTACTTCATAAACCACTTTACATTTACTAAAGGAAAACTCAATAGATAAAAATCAGTTGAGCTGGGCATTGTTGTGCATGACTTTTAACCCCTGCAGTCAAGAGACAGAGACAGAGGCAGATGGATCTCTGTGAATTCAAGGCCAGCCTGGTCTACAAAGGGAATTCCAGGACAGCAAAAGATATATGTAAGACATTGCCTCAACAAAGCAAAACAAAATAACATGAAATATACCTGAGCCCATAAAACGGCTCAAGAGTAAAGTTGTTTGCTGCCAAGCCTGAAGACCTGAGTTCTAGCTCTCGGACACAAATGGTAGAAGAAGAGGACCAACTTTGACAGGTGACCTGTACATGCATGAGCATGTCTGTACACATACCCCCCAAACACACACACGCACACACACACACACACACACACACACACACACACACAAATAACTGTAATAAAAAATAAAATACCCAAATATTTTAATTACTCTTTTAAACTTAGATATAGTTTGTACCCTTTTGACAATGTAACTTCAAGAGTCACAGAAACCATCTCTTTGGCTTTTAAAGACACTTCCATGCAGCTCTCTCTCCTAAGAAGAGAATGAGTTCACCTCTCTGGTATGTGATGTACCACTCTCTGTCCTTCCTTCTTAACCAACCCCACCTTGGCTTCCTACTGACTCACCATAAATTCTTTTCTGTGGTATAAATCAAGACCCCCAACTTCACCTGCATAGAAATCACAGGAAAGACCTCCTCAGGCTATACGCCCAGTGATGATGGAACAATAGCACCATTGCTGCTGCTGTTGTGACCCTCTTAGAACCTGATACCTATTCTGCAAGAAGTTCAAGCCACATGGAAAAGCCATGTTTGATCTCTATTCAACGATGCAGACCTCTCAGTTGGTTACTAGCATACAAGGGCATGGGAACAGGTCGTCCAACTTGTGTGTCCAACTGGGACAAATGTTTGGTAGACTCTATCCAGCTAACATACAAGAATGACAAATTACTGAGAAATCTTAAACAAGAACTGTTCACCTTTGTGGTAATTAAAGATGAAAGAGTGATTATAACAAATAGTTGCTTTAAGCTAGTCAGTTTAGGAATTACTCTGCATAGTAAAAACTCACTGAAACTGAAAGTGACTTAGACTAGAATATCCCCCATAACATCAGAATGTGATGGAAATGCAGATACTACGACAGCTCTCCATAATCACTTTATTCTGTGTTAAGGGGATA
Source organism: Neotoma lepida (assembly GCA_001675575.1). Taxonomy (NCBI): domain Eukaryota; kingdom Metazoa; phylum Chordata; class Mammalia; order Rodentia; family Cricetidae; genus Neotoma; species Neotoma lepida. The sequence goes on along the minus strand of LZPO01045372.1, from coordinate 1,463 downwards.
TTCGGATTTAAATAAAACCCATTCTCAGTCTCCCAATAGCTCATAATTCCAAAGCTTTTACTCTTTAATGTTCACATGGAATAGGGAATTCACAAAATCCTTGAACATTTAAAACAAATTCTTAGAGCTCTATCTGCACGATAGTGAACCATCATTTGGTTAAAATATTAAGGCAATATTCAGGTGCCTTGAAGGCAGTACTTTAGCAAAACAACATGAAAGGAAGGAAGCATTAGGAAAACTTACTTGAAGAAACTCTAGTTAAAGTAAAGTAAAAGTAGCTTTTAAATTGGTAGTGTATCCAGAAATGTTAAAATCTCCAAAAGGAGTTGTCCATAGAACTTTTAATAAAGTTGTTTGGGGGATGACAAGAAAGACAGGGGATATGAAAAGATGTGGAAAGGGGTAGGAACCACCATTCTGCAGTGCTGATGACAGTTAAGGATTCTAGCACAATTAACTCTTGCTGTGGTGGCTGCCCACAGAGACAACCTTCTTTTATATGGAGCTTTTCAGGTAAGACTATAAAATGACCTATTAACCACACTTAAGCCCTGAGTGTGCATGCCTTTTGAATACGGCCAATACTCCTTTACAAGCTGAGATCTTACTGGGAATCTCACAGACAGGAATATCAGCTCCATTTACAGTCAAGGCANTTCTGAACTGTCTTGTACAACCAATCCTAAGCATGGCGCCTCAGGAACCACTCACTGAAATTTGANTGCCTTAGTCACTCTTGGAAATGTGACTCCAAAATAATATGNGTGACTACTGTAAAAACCTTTAAGAGGAATTCTCTTTTGAGTTGCCANCACCCACATGGGGATGCTTANTGTCCTTTTAAACAACTCTATTAACTTTGAAGGTTAAATCTATTTTAAGAGCACTTCCTAATAAACTCCAACTATGCTCATNATGACTGATCTGGTCATTCTTTCCAACAGNGAAGTCTAGTATCTAGGCTTCCCCTGAGCAGAGGTCTCTGAAAGAATTCTNNGGGCTGCAGCACAAGCTGTNTCTCTGGCCCCACCTACTGCCTCTTTACAGTTTGATCAATGTATCATTTTCCAGCAGGCAGCATAAAGACAAGGTTTTCATAGAAAGATTAAACTGAGAAATTGGAATAAAAATACATTATCTACAGAAATCAAACTTTACTTTCAAAGTATATCACAAAAATATTTCTGCCCTCCCNGCATTATTTGGTGTGGCTTCAGCATAGAAACCCATTTTTAGACANATGTTTTACACCTGTCAAGGGCTATGCTCAATTAGGCATCTCTTTGTAAAACCTGCCCCCACTCTCCTTGAGAATCACTCATAAATACTTGAGGAAGGAGCACATGAAAGGTTAAATAAATCTATATCAACAGCAGATCACGGAATCTCTTCATTAAAAATTATAGACTTGAATTCAGCACGGACACTAACTAGGCTAGTTTCAGCTTTATAACTTTATT
>LZPO01045371.1:22337-35901 GCA_001675575.1 Neotoma lepida | reverse complement strand
TTCTCTCTCTCTCTCTCTCTCTCTCTCTCTCTCTCTCTCTCTCTCTCTCTCTCTCTCTCTCTCTCTCTCTTTCTCTCAATAAACAAAGTAAGTAATAAAGTAAGTCTTCTTTTTAAAACAAGAAGTAGTTTAGAGCTGGAAGATAAGAGAGGAAAGGCCCTGGCCGATGGACATGGGACATCAAATGTGTCTTTCTGCAGTTGTCCAAAGAGATCACACCATGAAACAATAGCAGACATGTTACAGTGAACTACCTTCCTGTTCTACCTCCAAGAAAAATTCTTAACCTAAGCCTGAATGAAGAGCAGGAATCAGAACAAATTTGAAATATGGCTTCTAAGAATCTCTGAGAGCATACAAAAGTGCATGGCCCTGGAAGTGACTGTGAGGAGGAAGGAAGTTGAGAAGAAGGACAAGCAGGTGATATACGAACAACTATACTGCACAGACATGAATCACTGTTGGAGATGATGCGGCTTTAAAAGGTGCAGCACATCTTCAAAGGGATTGTAAGACTCCAGCTCCTTCCTTTCCATTGCTTCCAGCCAGGAAGTGATCAATTCTCCTCTGCCACGTACTCCTGTCCAATGTCATTCTGCACCCCTAGTAAAGGCAAAAAACAATAGGTGCATCCAATCAAGGATTGGAATATCTAACACACTGAGACAAAGACATGGTTTTTTTCTTTATAAGTTAATTATCTATCTCTGATAGTGTTGGAAAGCTGATTAACATACCATGACAGGCACCAAGTATATCTTTTTTAACTTTGACATCAATTATATAAAACAGATGCCAATGTTACTGTCTGCATTTGAGGAAACATCATTAGAAAAGAAGCTTAGCTTTCCCTAAGTGAGTGATGAAGTCACCATGTGAATTAAAATTCATCTAATTACAGGATGTCTTAGTTGGGGTTTCTATTTCTGTGATAAAACACAATGACCGAAAGTAACCTATGGAGGAAAGGGTTGGTTTCAGCTTACAATTCCATTTCACAGTTCCCCACTGAGGGAAGTCAGGGCAGGAACTCAAACAAGGCAGGAACCCAGAGGCAAGAGCTGATGCAGAGGTCATGAAGGGGTGTTGCCTACTGGTTTGCTCTTCATAGCTTGCTCAGCCTGGTTTCTTAAAGCACCCAGGACCACCAGTCTAGGGCTGGTACCATCCACAGTAAACTGGGCCCTTCCACATCATTCACCAATAAAAATTACATTATAATCTCAAAGAAATGCATAATGTGTATTCTGCCAAACTTGAAGGAAAAATTAAAGTGTCTTAGTCACTGTTCTATTTCTGTGAAGAGTCACCATGACAAAGGTAGCAATTATAAGAGAGAGTGTTTAACTGGGGGCTTGCTTACAGTTTCAGAGNTTTAGTCCATTATCTTCATCATAAAAAATATGGTGACACGCAGGCAGGTGCTAGAGTAGTAGTTGAGTGTTACATCCTGATCCATAGGCAGAGAGACTCTGGGCTTGGCATGGGATTTTGAAACCCCAAAGCCCACCCCCAGTGACACACTTCCTCCAACAAAGCCACACGTTCTAATCCTTTCAGATAATGTCACTCCCTGGTGACTAAGCATTCAAATATATGAGCCTATGGGCCATTCAAACCACCATAAGAAGAAAGCAAGCAAACATCACAGGCCAACCCGCAGGTCAATTTGGTGGAGGCATTGTCTCATGAGGCTCTCTCTTCCAAAATGACCCTCACTCATGTCAAGTTGACATAAAACTAGCCATCACATAGAATGTTGAAGACAGGGTACAAAATGTGTAAAAATATAAGCTCAATACCATATTTTGTATAAAAATGTATGTATGTAAAATATGTATCCCCCAAATCACTACTTATATACAAAAGCACAGTATTTATAAGCATTTATATAATGTAGAACTACATTATTTATGTTTAAGAGTTAATGGGAAGTGGGAATGTGGTATGGGACAGTGTTTTTCTGGCGTGTGTGAGTTCAATCCCTAGAACCACACACACACACACACACACACACACACACACACACACACAGAGAGAGAGAGAGAGACAGACAGACAGACAAACAAACAGAGACAAGGACAGAGTTAATAGTAATTTACACATTTAAGGAAAACAAAATAATTGGAACTATGGTATCAGTGAAATCATTTTGAAGTGGGAGTTGCAAGTTTTGTTCTTGAAATTTATTATGGTCCCTTAATTTTCTATAAATAACTATCTTTTAGTTAGTTAATATAAGCGTTAAGTACAACTAATGAAAAACAAAACTGCATAAGAATAATCCCTTTGTCATTAGCATTCAGTCCAATTAAGCTTTCTAAATACACCAGGTCAATGTTGCTAAGCCTTCACTGGCTTTTCCTAATACAGGGAAAATGCTAATTAATTTATAGGCAATATTTAAAGTTTATTTTATGTAGCATGTCAGCAGTCACAGTTAAAAGAGAAAAGTGAGTTTTACAGTCCTATGGAAGGTAATAAATGTCAGACACATGTAGATTCAGTTACAGCGTTATGAACACCCAGGGTAATACGCCCAAGGAAAACCTTACACAAACACCAAATGAAAAGATGTGTTTTCTAAGCACAGTCAGGGGACTGTTTCTAACTCCGTGCGTAATGTAGGTGAGAGAGAGGGTTAAAGGCTGCAATGCAGTGGTCCGACAATAAACCCCCAGCAAGTGTGCGCTTTGATGGGGTGTTAATTGAGTAGCAGGTGAACATAAACAGAGAGCACCAAGAGTGGATGGGGGGAGTCTTTCTGTTGATGAGGGAACATAAGGATGCTGAGCTCTGTAATAAGAAATAAATACAATCTGGAGCCAATTTCACCAGCCTCATTCCAGCCTCCATAGTGTGGTCCTCTCTAGTTTCAAATGCTTGCCAGGGAATAATACATGGCTTTTAAAATGTGTGGGCAATAATAGAATAAATCAGACAGGTTCCTAAAGCTTATAAACATGGAGGGGTTTGTAGCGAGTGTTTTATTTGTGTGCAAGCNCAATGTTCAATACAGTGACTGCTGCTTGCTGACATGCTTGCCTTAGAGAGCTTCAATATGTGTAAACAATGATTAGGTCAGTCACTCAGTGGGACTTACCAGGACACAGACACCAAACAGCATAAAATAGAATGGACAGAAACAAGAAAAAAGGGTTCAAGTCTTGAAATTTCAGATTTTTCTAAGATAATAGGAAATATATTTTTTTCTGCATAGTTCACTGCGAAAGGATGTATCAAAAATACAAGAATTTCATTTTTATTAAAGGATTCCTGGATAAAATATATCTAAGTAATAATGTAAACAGCATTTTTTAAATAACACCAAATCGAAGGTGTTTCTTCTCAGAGAATTATCTTCAGATGCTTACACAGTGCTGTCTAAAACAGCAACATGGGCTGTTGAAAAAGAATGACTTGATGTCTTTTCTAACAAGGCATTAAATACACCCAAGTTGTGGGAAAGCCATCTTATGTGCTTTATGAAATAGCTAATATTTATGTGGTTCCTGTGCATAAGGAACTGAGCTAACTACTTTACACACCCCATTTCATTTGGTCCACACAACAACCTTCTGAGGTAAGAATTCATAATTTACTCTTACAGATGAACGTACCAGTCTGTGGAAAGCTTAAGCGTCTCTCCCACAGTCACCTAATGAACTAGTGGTGAAGCCAGATGTTGGTCTAGGTAAATGGACTCCATGAAAAGCAGAGACCCTCATCTGCTTTGCCTTCTCTCCTTACTTCAACTCTTTTTCTTCCCATGGAATATTGCAAAGGCAGTAAATTTGTGCTTTGCTGTAGTAGAGGTTGTTGTTATGCTGGAGTCATACAAATTTGACTTCCTATCTACATAGCATATCCTGCACCCAAGGCTCAGGGGACATCATGGAAGAGAATGCAGAAAGACTGTAAGAACCAGAGGAACAGGAAGTCTGTGGTGAAACTGTGTCTCCTAGAAATATCAGGGAACCTGCACTCATGATGTCTCAACCAATATGGCTGCCTAAACAAGACCCGAGCAAGAGGTCCCCAAGCTTAGATAAAGAACTACAGGGCCTAAAAATACTGAGAGGGGAGAAATAGTTTTCTCCAGGAAAGAGCCCCAGGTGGTTTACCAAATAGTTAGTCCAGAACTCCTATACATATAAGTAACATTATACTGACTGAACAAGTTGTATTTATATATTTAAGAAGGTGTGTGTGTGTGTGTGTATAAACAATTAAAAAAAAGAAGCCATGAATNTGAGAAAGATCAAAGGGCCTATACATACATGTGAGGGGCTGGAAGGAGGAAAAAGAAAAGGGAAATGAAGTAGTCATATTTTAATTTCAAATAATAAAAAATTACTAATTTTTAAAATTAAAAACAGATTCTTCTCTCACACAATCCATCCCAAGCACAGTTTTCCCTCCCTCCACTCCTCCTAGCTTTCCTCTCATCTCCATCTCCCCTCTCCCCCAGATCCACTACCCCCCCATTTCCTCTTCAGAAAAGAGCAGGTCTCCAAGAGACAACAACCAAACAGGACAAAACAAGATACAATAATACAAAACAAAAGCCCTCATATCAAGGTTGGACAAGGCAAACGAATGGGAGGAAAAGAGTCTCAAGAGCAGGCAAAAGAGTCAGAGATACACCTGCTCCCACCATTAGGAGTCTCACAAGAGCACCAAGCTAACAGCCATACACGTACACAGAGGACCTGGTGCAGACCCATGCATGCCCAGTGCTTGCCACTTCAGTCTCTGTGAGCTCATGTGAGCCCTGCCTAGTTGGTTGTGTGAACCATGTTCTCCTGGTATCCTCCATTCCCTCTGACTCCTGCAATCTTTCCTCCCCTTCTTCTGCGGGGTTCCCCAATCTCTGAGGAAGGGATCCTATGGAGAGCTCCAAGGGTTCCCCAATCTCTGAGGGAGGGATCCTATGGAGAGTTCCAATTTAGATTCTCTCTGCTCCCACCTGCTACCCAAGGAAGCCTCTCTGATAANGACTAAACAAATCACTCATCTATGTGTATAGCAGAATATCCTTAGGAATCTTTTCATTGAATTTTTAATTAAAAAATAATAAAAATTTATTTTTCACATGGACTGGTAGAGTGATCCTAAAGCTTTAATGTTCATATGATTCATATCAGAGTCTTTTATAAAATGCAAATATTGAGTCAGGTGCCTGAGGTAGAGCCAAAGAGTTTGCATTTCTCACAAGCTCTCAAGCAAGGGTGTATGGCTGCAGCTGACCACGTACAGGGCAGCTTGTCTGTGGGATTTTACCTGAGACAGACAGAAATAAGAGTATAGTTTGTGTTTGTGCACTTCTTTCCACACCTAAACTTGTATGAGGTCATAATTTAGCTCAGTATACCTATACCAACCTTCTGTCTCCTTCTGCTTCTGTCTCACTTTTCTCTAGTGTCAAAGAATAAACCTGGAATGTTAACATGCTTGTATATCTATATAACATAATCTATTCATAGTCAAAGGTTGGAAGGGAGATAGTTCAGGTGTGCATAAATGAAAAATAACATCATGCCATTAAATTTTATGGATAATTTTGATAAAAGTCTTCAAGTATTAGGAACTAATCCTCTGCATTAATAACTGCACATGGTACTGTCAGGGAAGCAACCGGCAGTGCCACTTTGAGAAGCATCACAACAATCAAACAAGAAGAAGAACAAAAAAAGTAAAACTACTGCTACTGGTAGAAACAGAGATATTATCCAAGAACCTAATACCCATCCTATGCTTCCCGGTTCATCCTAAGGCATCTCTTCACACTCAGCTCTCACCAAGAAAGCAGCATCACTGCTCCATTAGCCACTGCCTTGGTTTAGTCCCTTGCTACTTTCATTTCAATCTTGTTGCCTAACAGAGGGTAAGTGGAGGGGTCTTGTCTATCATCCAGACAACTTCAAGATGGTTCTCAACACCTGCTGACAGAGAAAGTTTTTCTAAATTATTCATCTAATGTCACTTCCTCACTTTACATCCTCAATGGCTCCCTATAACTTAATGCTCAGACCTGCCAGGTTAGCACACATGACTCATTGTGATCAAGCCCCATCTGTTTCAGACATTCATTCCTTCCATTACCTCACGCTCACCTCTTACTAGAGCATACTGAACAGAATACAGCCCTACTATTGTGTCAAGGTGTTTCACACTTTCATACCTTCCCTTATGCTTGTTTTAATTGGAAGCCCTCCCCTTTCTCATTTACCCCCTCCTTCCAAGATTCCTTTCCAATGCACCTCATCAGTTTGCCAACCAACAGTTCCCGCAGTATTCTAGAAGACCTTAGCAGGTCCATGAATCCTTCCATTGGGATAGTCAAGGGAACTACAGTAGGAAAAAGAACACTGTGCACACTAACTCTAGAGAAACATAAGTTCTGAACACATTCACCGTGATGGCTAATCTCAATTGTCAACTTGATGGGATCTAGAATCATCTACATTATAAACTCTGGGCATATTTGTGACAAGGTTTCCAGAGAGTTCTAAATAAGGAGGGAAAATCTTCCCTAAATGTTGGTGACACCCATTCCTCAAATGGCAGGTCAAAAGAAAATCTTCCTTCTTTAAGTGACTTTTATCAGATATTGTGTAACAGCAACAAGAAAAGAAGCTAGTGTAACCACAGACTTCAAAACATAAGTAGATGGACTAAATCATGAAAAAATTACAAAACCTGCATGGTGTAAGAACTATATGGGAGAACTTTAAGGGAAGACACTGAGACTAGTGTTAGCTGCTAAAAACTCTGACTTCTTCTCTGGAGTCCTAGGAAGGGGTAAGTGGGGTAGAGAGGGTTTGGAAACTTCCCACTTGAGAATTATTGCAAGACATTGAAAATACAACCCAGTGTTCCAGGAGAATTTGAGGATCTAGGACCTATAAAGAGGATTCTCATGAAACAAAGATTAGAACTAAGTAGGAGATAGTGGGTTAAAGTGCATGAACACAGACACTAGGGTAGCACAGAAGACAAGATTAAGATAAAAATTAAGAAGACTAAGCTGAACCTGGTGATGCCCAACACCAGGAGGTAGAGGTAGGTGGATCTCTGGGTTTAAGGTCAGCCTGGTATACAGAGCAAGTTCCAGGACAGCCAGGGCTACACAGAGAAATCTTGTCTCTAAAACAGAAAAACCAAACAAACACACAAAAAAATTGAGAAGACTAGCAGAGGAGAGACATTGAGGAGAGTCTAAGACCAGGCATCTTCACAGTGATGAAGGGGACTGTTATGCTGTTCTACATTGCATTCTCAAAGTGCAGGTAAAGCAATTTCCTTCCTAATGAACAACAATAAAGGATCAGTAGGGAACCATAAATAAAACTGGTGCTAAAACAACGATAAATAATGAACCGAATCCCCTGTGCAATGGAGTCACAACAGGAAGGTTTGCCTGTGAGATTGAAGAACAAGCATCATCCCCAAATTACCTTAAAAATTAATAAAACTAACATGTTAGAATTTCAAAACTTAGGTGCTAAGTAATTTAAGAACTATTTGAAGATAAAGATTAAAAATTAAAAATGAGCCAGGCGGCGGTGGTGCACGCCTTTAATCCCAGCACTCGGGAGGCAGAGGCAGGCGGATCTATGTGAGTTCGAGGCCAGCCTGGGCTACCGAGTGAGTTCCAGGAAAGGCGCAAAGCTACACAAAGAAACCCTGTCTCGAAAAACCAAAAAAAAAAAAAAATTAAAAATGATTAAAAATAAAAAGGAAAATCTACTTCTTGAATGTTAAGAAGAAATGTGAAAGAAAATAAGCAAAATAGAATGTATCTTAGGTGAAATATGGAAAAAAGAAACTTGTATACATAACAAAAATAATAAAGGTGGATTGAAATATATTCAAGATTGAGTGATGAATATAGACAATACATAAAGATCTGGCATAAGTACAGTAGCAGCCTCTGAAGAAGAAAACAAAAGCAATAAACAGAATAGATACAAAATAATTCAAGGGCATTTTTCTATAGTATAACTTGAAACTAAATATTGAAAGAGCAAATCACAAAACTGTGAGGTAAATACATCATGACCAACATTAAGAGACATTAAAAATACTTGAAAAGAATATAAGATAAATTATAAGTACTTAATAGAAGACAGATAATAGATGATGAGAGAGAGATTGATACATAGACAAATGCATAGGTAGGTATGGAGAGAGAGAGAGAGAGAGAGAGAGAGAGAGAGAGAGAGAGAGATAGATTATAGATAGTTAGTAGATATTGGACATCTGGATCCCTCCAAAATGGATAGAAAAATCAATTATGATCAGGCATTTTAGCAATAAATCTACTGAACATAAAAATGTTTTATATTTTCATTATCTAATAAAGGAAAACATGAACAAATAGATAAATTTTAATATATACAAGGTAAATGCTGTTATGAACATACAAGTACTTAGTGAATCCCATTCCCAAAGACCTTTTCTAAAGAATCTATCAAAGATCAGTTTCATGCAACAAAACTGAATGGCAGCCTTTGAAATATGGACTAATGAAAGAATTCAATATGTTTTTCTGTAGAACCAAGGCTGATGGTTGTAAGAATAAAATAGCTATGTACACTAAAGCACAGATATTATAAGTATCAAAAGCAGAGGCAATATAATAGCATATTTCACAGGGACTCATTGAGTCTATGAGGATGTAACAAAAACTGCTGGATGAGAGGAAGCAAAGAAGCATAGTGAAGTCATGGTGTGTTGTATTAGAGCTCATAACAAAAAAGGAGAGAGGGAGCAATTTATACAGAAGTGACCATGCAGATGTCATCATTAAACTAAAATTTGCAACCTTTGTAATGTTTAAATGTTTAAATGTTTGAATTTGATTAGAAGTAAAAGAACAATTAGAGATGAGTAAGACAATAGATATTCTTTGATTACACCTTACTTCAAAAATTTCATTTTCAACCAGGCAAGTTCCTAAAATTCCTGCACTCAAGGAGGATGAGGTAGAAAGAAACATTGCAAGTTCATGGCCAGCTTAGACTACATAGAGAGACTCTGTCAAAAAAATTGATTTTAGGGGCAAAGAGAAATTTTACATAATTATGAACCAGGCTTAAATTATTCATGTTTGTATGGGGGTAGTGTGCATGCATATTATAGGCATGTGAGTGTTCAGGTGCCTGTGGCAGCCAGAGTAGGATGTAAAATGTCTTCCTCTACAGCTCTCTGCATTAGTGCTTTGAGACAGGGTCTCTCATTCATCTGGAAGTTCATCATGTTGGCAAGGCTGTCTGATCAGGAAGCTCTCTGGATCCACCTATCTCCTCTTACCAGTGTTGGGATCACAACTACATATAGCCACGCCAAGTTTTTTGCTTGGGTGTTAAAGATTCAAAATCAGCACTCTTACCCACTGAGTTATCTTTCCAGCCTCAACAAGATTAACTTATAAAATGCAGTCTCGAAAAAGTAAAAATTAACAATATAAAACTGACCTAACTATACCCCAATTCAAGTGACTTCTAAAATGTTGTAATTTGATTGTGAATCTCCAAAAGACAGAGTAAGATAAAAGTAAAACTTAAATTATACTAGAGTGGGAAATTATATCATTACTGAATGTGTTAGTATTGTTATTTTGGCATTGCTGTATCACTGGTGTGAGACAAGCTAGCATGAATTACAGTATCACTAAAATCTGAGTTGTAAAGTATGAAGTAAGTAGCCCTGAGCTGTGTCTTTGAATTTGTATTTTGACCATCAGTATGCCCTTGCAATTATTTTGCTTTCTGAAAATGTCTTCTAATCCTAGCTTCTAAAGTGTCTAGAAACAATGATCTGACCAGACATAATGAATGCCTCTGTCCCTAAGAATGTGGACTCTAAATTGGGTGTGTCACCAGCAAAAACAAAACAAAACAAAAACAAACAAAAAACAAGGATTCCTAAGTAAATTATGAACCCCAAGGATCCTTGGGGAAGTCTCTGATCCCAAGACTGAGTCTTGGCTGGAAAATGTTGACACTCTTCATTAACAAAGTAGTGAGTTGGGCTGAGTAGTTCTCACTGTGTGAGGAGTCTGTACCTCAGAAATACCCACAGCAACTGGACCAATTCTCATTCACACCTCAGACCTACTGATCAGAAACTCTCAGATTGGTACAGCAACCCCAGGTCTAACAAGCCCTCTATGACACTGATGAACACTGAAGTTCAGAAACCACCGGGCAATGATTGTCAATGGCTCTTGACATCAGGGAGTGAGGCTCAACCAGACTTCAATTCCTTCTGACAGACATGTGTATCAACAACCTCTGAAGTCATCCTGCCCTCTGCCAAAACCAAAAGTGAACCGAGTCACATTAGACTCTAGTCTTAACCATCAAGTTACAGAAAATAGAGAAAAACAAAAATTTAACCCAGAAAAATCTAAAGTAAAGGAAATTCTTCAGTTTTAAATAACATAGATGTTTCCCCCCAAAAAGAAATTTAAAGAAAACAATTACTCACAAGGAAAGAAACTAAAGAGAAGAAGAAATTATCCATATATAAAATATATTGGTCACACTTGATAGAATCTCAAACAAAGGACTGGAAATGGAATATTTATTGTACAAATGTATAATTTTGAACATCATATTGAAGATCATTCATTGCTGCCTGGGAGGATNGTGACTGTGTTGATGTTCATAATATTGGTAAAATTATGTCATCTAGACAATTTTAGATCAATCCAAGGGGAGAGGTGTGCAAGTGGATTAAGGAGAATTGTTTTTGAGTTTGTGGAATTACAGTTGAAACAGAGTGATGCTTATTTATGGCTTCTTATGTTCTTTCTATTTTTACATATTTGTATTTTTCAAAAATAGAAAGTTTCACATCAAGGACCATGCCCTCCAAAAGCCTTTCCTTGGTACACTCTCAATTCGAAGTAGATACCTTTTGTCAAAGCTACTTCCTGGACCCATGTATAATGCTCTCACTGGGTTCTACTCCTTGAGAAAAGGGCTGGGTTTTATTCCCTTTCATAAGCCAAGACTACCACAGTGCTTGAGTATAGCATCATCATCAGCTCAAGCAACCAAAATCGCACTTACACAGGCAGCTGAAGAGGGTTCCATAAAGAATGGTTTACAAGGCTACCAGGAGGGTTACAAAAAATAAAAATAAAACAGGGATGGAGAAGACTATGGACTGCTAACAACAGGAAATCACTCCCTGTCCCTGACCCATGAGTGCAGGGTTGAGAGATCTAGGCCTGCTTGAGAACTTCAGCTTTGAGAGGGGGCCACTTAGTGTGCTAGAGGACCTTGTTAAACCCCAGACCTAGAGACCTGTGAGGTGAGGTGGTTGGGGAATATGTCCACTGCAAAGTCACTCAGCTGCTATGCTGGGAACTCCCACTGATTGACTCCAAGAGAAAACAAGAGAGTCTGTCAGTAGAGCCAATATAAAAATGATGGGGTAGAAAGTGTGTAGAAAAGTGAGGAAACCCACTGCATCAATCAACAAAAATTTTGAACAAAAGAACAATGGTTACAAGCAACTAAAATCCAAGGGCAAAACCAAATGATGATTGAGAAAAGCAGCCAGGAATGGTCTTAATGGTTGATACGGTAACATAGAGACAAGAAATTTCCTACCAGATTTCCAGATTGAAAGGTTTCTAATTATCAGGCATAAAATGTTTAGGGTGTATACACATAGGTACACACTCAAGCAATGAGTTTGTGCATATGAGCATGGGGCAAAAGGGGTAAGTATGTATACATGGGTGTACGAAATGAACATTGAGGTATGTGCACACAGAGTGTGGGTGCACACAGGTAAGCATGTGGTCAATGATGTGGAATACACATACATGGGTGTGCACATGTGTGTAGAGTGCGCACGGATGAGTGCATGCATATAGCTGTAGGGTGCTATACATAGAGGTGTTTGCATGTGGATGTAGCATATATATGTATGTATGCATATGTGCGTATATGGGTATTAAGTACACACACAGGTGTACATATGTCCATGGATGTTTGTATGCAAACATAAAGGGTATGTGTGGTCTGTGATATCTTTATCAGACTGTTCTTCTGTCAATCCACATAGAAAAAATCAGTTCTTGGTGTCAAATTATTAAGATGGCCACAAATATTTCTATCAATCATGGGGAAAAAGTGTCTTTGGTTTTTTTAATACTTGTTCATTTCTAATGAAGAAATGTTACTTGTGTGCATACTGTATCAGTTCCAGTTGTATTATTAAGCATCATGCTAATATTAGCATATCAGCGTAAATATACCTGCAATTGTCAGTTAACCTCATGCTATTATTTTAGGCTGCCTGCGGCAGTGCATCAGGACTGTCAGAAGGAAAAATAACAGAGAAAAAGGCAGTTTCACATTTCTTTCCATAAGCCAAGACACAATGGGCTCGTTATCAACATGTGGTTGCCTACAGCTCAATATTAATGCATCTTTACCTCTTCAATAATCCCTGTGCAGTTGAGTAATTCAGCAAAGTGTAAACATGTGTTCCCCCAGGAAGGATATGTGGCAGCCAAATGAGACTTTGTTTCTCCCTCACACCCTCGCTCAAATTCTCTTTTGAAATAACTAAGGAAAGCTGCCGGTTCCTGGGCACAATTGTGGAGAAAATGGCCTATTCCTGAAGATCACTGTGTTGCTTTTACTCCAACAGTTCAAGGTGGGGCCTTTGTTATATTTTGATGTCTGAAATAATCACATCAAGAAGAATTCTCATACAGGTCCTCAGCCTGATAATATCTAACATCCATAGGAACTAAGAGAAATCTTTTATTATAGAAACTCTAAATCCCTATGTCTTGGGTGATATTTGTTCTGAAACCACATTTCAAAATTGTTCCATTTCCCTGGCTGGAGTGACTTANGTTGTAGACAACTGCCCTATGGAGATGGCTCTGCAAATCAAATCTTGAAGCAGTAGTAACCACATCAAGAGTTGACACTAAAACTGTATTGTCCAATATATGTACCAACATGCTTAGAACTATACTGGTTGGATGGAGAGCACATATTCTTGCTTAGCAGAATTGATGGCTTTGCATTGGTACCTCACTCTCTTTGAAACAGAGGAGAATTCAGTCATGGTTTTCATTATTTTTTAATTTCTCTTATTCTTGGGAATTTCATACATGTATGTAATAAAATATGATTGGCTGTGCACATGTGCTTTTCATTCTTAACAGCAACCAAAAGACATAGGAACTAAGCCAATGACTTCTGACACAGTGACCACAAATGTCCAACCAACTGAACTGTCTAATGCATCTGAGTTTTTGATACAAGCGTGAAACAGGATGGTAGGCTCAGAAGAGCATGTGTGCATGGAGGGAAGCCACTAAATACACATGAATCTTCCCTTTGATAAACTAGTTATTTCTTCTCCGAGTACATATTGTGAGGATCAGATGATATGATGCTTGTGAATAACGTCACCCACTGTGGTGATTATATTATGTCCCCCAAAATATTGTGTACCCTAATAAAACTTATTTGGGGTCAGAGAACAGAACAGCCACTAGATTAAACATAGAGGTTAG
>LZPO01045371.1:6451-19832 GCA_001675575.1 Neotoma lepida | reverse complement strand
GAGGAGTTGGCAAGGTGAGGTTGGCTGTGGCTTGTTCTGTCTCTCTGATCATTCAGAATTTACCTCAATACCTGGCCTGGTGTTTTCAATTAATAAGACTGCTTAAGAATCGCTCTACAACCCACTGCTGACTACTGTGTAAGGCAAGTTCCCTGGCCTCCTATTTAATTGCTTTCTTAGCTCTGTCAGAGCAGCTTCAGATTGGACAACACAAGATTCCTTGATCTTCTTCAGATTCTGATCCCATTTTCTCATTTATTGTTCCTTTCCAATGTTTTCATTTTTCAACCTCATTTGAACTACCAATTTTTAAAATTCCCTAATTTAAAAGTATTCAAGGATAAAATTATTTCACAAGAATTCCTCTTACCCTTAAATGTGAATCTGTTTCTAATCATCTTTGGGGTTAAAGGTAGAGAAACCACAAACATAAAGCAAGGCCAAGAATTAGCCTCAGAACTGGGGACATGAAAAAAATTGATGATGCCAAGGGTCAACCAGTATAGTCCCAATACAGAGAGCAGGTCAGTGTCACAGAGATGTAAGCTTATTGTGACTGATGATAGGGCAATCCCTATACCTTGTATAAGGGGACACAGAGAGAAAATGGCAAAGTCCTGCTATAATGTGTTTATTTAGCAGCATTTTTTCCTTGCAAATGGGAAGTTTGTAAAAAATTAAAAAAAATAAAAACAGCTCAACGCTGTATCAGCAAAAGGCATTCAGAGTCAGATGTCAGCTCTGAGTCTCCTGTCTCCATTTGATTTTGTAACTTGCTTTCCTTTGAGATTCTTTACCTTTCTGTCTTTAGGCCATGTACTGAAACCCAGCTAATGCTGGTCTCAGTGACACACCTAACTCAGTTCTTGGATCCATTGGTCATAGACTCAGAACTCACTGAAAATGGTCCACTTTTAATTAAGATCAGTTGAGTCATTGAGAGGCAGCATCTTTCAAAGGCTGAAAATTAGGGGTATTTTGAGCTCACCCTGTTGGAAAGCATAGATTTTGACTCTCTCCAGGTCCTGGTATCTTTTTGAGGCTCTGGTGTCATGTATAAGCCTATTCATGCATTTTCCTGTAGCCCTCAGCTTCAGACTGTCCTATGGCCCTGGCCATCTGTCTTTCTAGGCTTCAAGTTTGTTATCTGGGAACACTAGTGGAAGGACATAAAGGTTTATCTAAATTCACAGTCCCGGTAGGGCTAAAATTAGAATCATGGTGCATTTCCTCATCTTCAGAAGAAGTAGCATCACCTTCCCATGTGAAGGTCATGACATCTTATCTTGGGTGAAGCAGCCAAACTTCTGTGCTAGTACCTTGTCCGCTGCTACCAGCCTGTGTCTGACCTTGCTATTACTGAACTAAAGCTTAAAATGCTGATTTCTGATCCACCATTAGGAAAATTCCCACCCTGCAAACAGCCTTCCTGCTTTATGAGTAAGCAAAGAACTCAAAGGGCCAGCTTGGCCCCAACAAGCCCTTCCGAGCTGTCATGGTCCATCCACAGATGCTAAGGGCTGTTGAAGCTTTGTCTGCAGAACCCAATGCAGCAGAAGCACAGTCTCACAGCTCAGGTAGAACACAGCCCTGTTGCCCTGAATACCAATGATTTCCCCAGGTGGAGAACTACTTGGGGGAGGGGTGAGACAAGGAAAGGAACCTCCCTGNGACACATCAACGAACTGAACTCCTGCCCCTCAGAGGAGAGGCGTTTCCAACCATACATGTCAGTCAGTCAAGGTAGTTTAAAATACCTGGTCTCCTAAGGCCAGGGTGTCATTATAGATTTAGCACTACTAGGGGCCTCTCTTTGTCACACAATGAAGCAATATGGCTAATTAACGCTCACTAGGGAGCCTGAGATAATGATGCCTCTCTCTTCCTAGAGCCAATTACCCCAAATATTCAGATTACCTACCTACTATTTCACTGAAAGAAGTGTCTCTGGAATTTTTTTTTTTAACTCGGGCATTATGTATCATGTAACGTCACATTATGTGATGTTGTGTCACAGGCTGACAGCTTACAATGAGGGACATGCTGAATATATGGGGTAGTTAATACCTGCCTGAATTAACAAGGCAACCAACTTTGCAAAGAAAGAAACTCTGAGAAATATCTGCCATACCTCCTGAGCTATCTGCAGAAAGAACGTGACCGATTCACCCCACCAGCCACTGTGTGTCACTGTTGTTTCTTGTAAAGGTCCATGGAAGAATATTTGTCCACAGAGATGTAAACAGTTGATGGGGCTTGCTGCAGAATCCTTAATAGACATTCATTCACAGGGTCTGTTTCAGTACTGTTGGACTGAGATCAGCCGTGTAAAGGTTCATCTTCCAGGGTGAGGGTAGTAGAATGGAAAGAAAGGGCAGGGGTTTGGTGAATCATATTCTTTTTTCGTGAATTCTTCTGTAATGTATCCATTCAAGAAACAGTCACCACAGCTGCATTCTCTACAGGTCTTCTGTTAAGGGAAGGTGGGATCCACAGAAGCTCTATTCTCTGTAGTGTGCTACAAAGAAGCCATGGTGTGATACTGCTTTGGGACCTTTGCATTAACCACACTGGCTAGGATATTCTCCCTTAAAATGTCTTTCTGGTGAATTTTCTCACCATTTGTAAAAACAAAATCAAGTCAACCTTGGGTCATCTAGAAGTGAAGCACCCCATCATCTTTAAATTTTTTAATTGTATTTTTATGTGTGTCTGTGTGTGAGTATGCCTTCCATGGTTAACATATGGAAGTCAGGTGACACTTACAGAAGCAGTTATTTTCTTCCACAACGAGGGTCCCAAGGATTAAACTCAAAGCAGGTTTGTCGGCAGGAGCCTTTACCCATGAAGGCATGTAGCTTGCCTCCACTTTTTTTTTTCCATATGTAAAAGCAAACAGCCTTTATTATCTTCAAGCTCCAGGGCTTGGTATCTCTGTCTGTCCAATGCAGCTGTGAGAGAAGAGAGCCCTGAGACCAGGTGGGGTAGAGTTTTTATCATAGCAGTGGTTGGAGTGAGGGGATTTCCAGGGTTCAGGACACTGATTGGCTGCCATTTGTCTAGGGGTATCTCTAAAATAAAAATAGGTGTGTGCTAGACTCCGGCACATCTGGCCACCTTATCTAATGGTTGGAATGTTTGGGATGTCAATTACTTCCCTTTGGATGTAGGCCCTCCCTGGGTGGGGTCAGCTTATGGCTTTTCCTGGGTCTGGGTGATGCCTGCCAGTAAGTCTGTCACAGAAGCTGTGTCTGGGCCTCTAAGCCTGTCATGGCAGCTGTGTGGTCAAGCTGTTTTGGGGCCCCTTCCACATTAAAAAAAAAAAATCCAAAAGCAGATCACATATTGCAAACATATAATGGCACAAAATATACTTTACCATTCCAGAATATAAGGAAGGGAGCATCGTGAGGAAATATTTGTCTCCACTTTTAAAATACCCCCAAATCTCTCATATGAATGATGCCTACCCTGTTTTACCTAAACTCCTATCCTTTCTTTACTTCCAGCAGTCCTCATTCTATTTTCCCCAGAAGGGGAAAAAATAAGGCATGGCTCACTTTAACAGACCTCAGTGGCAAGCAGGGTACTCAATGAGATGACGAGGGTGAGGGTCCTGGAAGTCACTTCCCAANTATTCTCATGGTGTCATTTTCCTGTTCGCAGCTTTCAATGTCATCCTATTCTCTCCTCAACAAAAATCAACCTCTCACATCAAAACCAGGAACCCCATAGTTCTATCTGTGGTCCAGCCTCAGTTTCTCTTCCCAACCTCTTCCAATACAATTCACACAGCTTCCACCAACACCCCTCACACCCTGTCATCAAGCCATTTTTATGCCCTTCAGAAACCTGAACATGGATGTCCTCTTTTGATGCTGTTCATTGTCTATCTAAAACATACCTCCTAACACTGCACCTCTCCTTTGGGTCCCAGGTGTCTTCTACTCTTCTTGCACAGAATTAAATGTAATACCTTTAGTGCCTTCCTGAGAACTATGCCAGTAGAGCCATTGTCATATTTTACTTTCTCTCCCAAGCTCTTAATACAGAGTCTGGACGTTGCAGACCCAGGATATCCACCTATAAACAAGTGGCTGAATGAACTCAATAGGTAGGTGTCTGGCATCTAACTTTCTCTTAATCAACATGAGAACTTCCTAAACATGGTGCCCTTCCACTGACTTCTTGGGGGAAATGTGAATATTCAATTTGAATCCTTCAGTTTACACCAAATTACATAGTATTTTATAAAATAGTTAAGCAACGTAATAAATAAATTCTGGAATTATTATATGCAGAACACTAATCTTATTATATGGGTGAGAGGAAGGTCAAGATGAAAACTGTATACTTTAATGAGCTTATGATCTACTAAGGAAGACAGAGATATATGAACAAGCAGCCAGCTCTACTCCAGGAAAATATATCATTATAATACCATTATAAAATAGTTGACAGGATTGCAAAAGAGACACTAGAAAAAAGAAAAGAGTGGGGCTTTTAGGTCCTCTGTGGGAGTGGGGCTGGAGTGTCTCACCTATCCAATGGGTACAGGTTGTAGACAGCACTACAGAGCTGAAAAGACAGAAAAGGCTTCTGTTGAAGAGAAAGGGTGGCAAAAATTATGCGGTCGCTTACTCCACTATCTCATTGCTAAGGAGTTTGGAGTTTGCCTTTTAAGTACAGGGAATGTATTATAGTGATAGGATTTAAGAACTTGTGACCATGTGTCAAAGAGAACTGAGGTTGAGGTTGGGGAAACATATAGGAAGGTCTTGTATCTAAAGCAGTGGGGTAGGTTAAGAGCCTGTTGTAAAAGGTAGGGAAAGGATTGGGGTGGGTGGGGTAGTGAAGTAGATTTCACTGAAGTGCATGGGTGAGACCCAGCATGGACAAGGAAGGCCTGAAAACTGGCTAATGGGAGCAGGAATAAGTCCAGGAAGTCAAGTAGGAATCCTGGAAGAACTGTTTAGGGGCAGAGGGTGTGATTACTCCATCTTGGCATCATTAGCTGAGATGTGAGGTGTCCAGGCATTAAGAAAAAGGGCAGATGGTGTGGGCAATTAGTTCTTCATTAGGTCAGGCTATGATCAGGCTATAATCAGGAAAGAGTATTGAATTGTTGTTAATATAAATAAAATCACAGAAGTTACACGGAAATAATTCTTCCCTCTCTTCTTATTTCCTTAGGACAAATTCTCACAGTGGACTACTGTCTTTTATAAAGATTTCTCTTAATCCTCTAAGAAAACGTATTTCCCATCATTACACAGAAATCTTGACATTTGTTTTGCTTTTCACTTTGTTCCAAACATCCCAATGAACCACATTCCTATGAGGATGCCCATATATAGCAATTGCTTTAATAATTTTATGGCAAGATCACAGTGTCTCAGCCAATGCTTTGAGAACAGTTTCTAAGGCATTGAGATAATATTGCTTCCAAATCTCATTGATGCACGCCAAGTCTGACTCAGGCTAACAAGAGTGAAGTCTATGAAAACATTTGATTTTTCTGCTAAATCCATGTCACTATTATGCTATTAAATATAAAGACACGAATCACTATGAATCAAGTTTAGATGTGGGATTTGCAAGTTTGCATATTTCTGTTGACGGCATAAACATAAGTGGAAAAGCCATAAATAGTCTTCCCTTGCTGTTGGCAGACCTTGGTGTATCCAACAAATATATCTATGTATCTTCCTCTAGTTGCTGTAAATACAGCCTCTTATGAGCAAGGGGCAATCAGTGAGGATAGAGAGTAATTCCTATTTGCTTTGGCTACAGTGAAATCTGTTGACTGATGAAAATCTCAGGATTCTAAAGAGTCCCAAGCAAATTGTGTTAAGTGCTTCATATATGCATGTTGTTGGGTCCATCTGTAGTTTGAAAATATATTCTATATCTTTTGGATATCTTCATTCTTAGTTCTTCAAAATAGTGCTTTGCTTATCATTGTTAATGCTTGATAAAATGGGCTTTTGTGAAGCTTAGTAATCANTCTCTATAAAAGCATGAATAGAAAGCTATGTGAAAGGCTTTACTCTTATTCAAAATCCCTGAACAAAAACATTTGAGAGATTTTACTAGTTGGCATGTCATGTTCTATTGGCCTTAGAACAAAGTGATTTAGAGAGAAGAAACATCTCATGTACCACTAGGAACATCTCTTGACTCCAGAAGGGAATGTGCAGGATCATGTTGTCCCTGTGCCAGGTTACTAGCCCTTAATAGCCTACAAATGTGAGAGTCATTTCAATGTCACTCACCCTGTGATGGCCATCATGCCAATATAGACAATGGAAAAGCAAGACACAAGCCCTTTCATCAAAGAGTTAGGAGAGCACTTTGCCCAGATAAGTCTCTGCTCTTCTGGCTAACTAGCTGGCTCCTGCCCTCCAATCCTCAGACCAAGTATCACCTCTTCAATGAAGTAACAAGGAAATAAGAGGAAGAAGACAGGCACTTCCAGAAGCAGAATTATTCCTTTAATGAGAACAAATAAAGGAAGCCAGTCTCTCCGAAGGAGTGGAGACTCTGTACATATGGCACAGGGGATTTGTCGGGGAGCAGGGGAGGGTGGCCATAGCACTGAAAAGGGGAATTTCGGGATGGGTGATTCCATCTGCAGATCAGGTCCTCTGCAGTCTCAAAGTGGTAGATACCAAGGGAGGTTGGTAAGCTCATTTTCCTAGCAGAAGCTTCCTTTATCTTACAACGGGTTCAGTAAAGTCAAAGTTCCTGTCCAGAGATTCCCAGCCCACCTGAGGCTTTTAAGTCATTAACCCTTCACTCACTAGCAAGAGTTGGAGTCAGTAGAGTGGAAGTAAAGGGAAATTTGATTTTAGGCCTCTATCTCATCAAAAGTCTACCCTTAGTATCGACTCTCTAAACAAAGAGGAAAAAATAAGCTCAGTATATCTTTCATTTTTGTGTGAACTATTGATATACCTTTCACAGTGCATTCATAAATCCATATGAAAACTAGATAAGATCTCTCTCCCTCTCTCTTCTCTCATTCTGTATTTGTGTGTGTGTGTGTGTGTGTGTGTGTGAGAGAGAGAGAGAGAGAGAGAGAGAGAGAGATATGCACCACATGCTTATTTATCTGTGTGTGCACACCCATGTGCACACTTGCAGAGGCCAAAGGACAATGTCTTGTGTACTGCTCTATCACTGTCCACCTTATTCCTTTGAGACAGGATGTCTCACTTAACCTAAAGCTTGCCACGTAGGCTCCCTGGCATCCAGCAAGCTCAGATGGCCCTCCTGTCACTTCCTCCTACCCCAAGGACTGGGGTTACAGATGCATGTAGCCTTACTCAGCTTTTTAGATGACTGCTAAGGATTCACACTCAGACCCTCACACCTGCACAACAAGAAATTTCATCCACTGAGCCATCTCCCTAGCTGGTGTGCTTCATTTGGGCAGTGTATAAATGTAATACGTGTGACATGTGCTGCTAGTTTCATAACAGAGTTGATTGTCCACACTGGTGTACTAAGCAGCCAAGGGAGATGATTGTTTGATGTGAACTCATGCTCACCACCTTTCCACCATCTTTCCGTACCAGTCCCTCTATGTATGAAACTGGAAAATCAAGAACTGCTGCTACTCCAGAGCTCCACTGCAGCTAGGTTATAAACGAGAAATTGTTTCCTTAGTGCTCTGTTCTCTCAGGGAACTGGAAAGGTAGGAGATTAGACAGAACCATCTGCACTACTTTAATTGCTGCTTCTCTGAAACAGACTAATGAACTGCTAGCTCCACCCATAGAAATGGTCTGATGCTTAGTATCTTGTGAGTTTTATGGCACACATGTGGTGCCAACAGCATGCCTATCACTGGACCACAGTTAGGATCATGGGCTCCTGACCTCAAAGTCATGCTTACTTCTTGATTTTCCACATCGAGGATTGGTGCAGAGCCAGAGGGTTCCCTGACATGTTATCTCATTAGTCTCATTCTGAAAGTTATTCCTGGACCCAGCATACAGACTCCTCTTCACTACTTCCAATAATTTCAGTAACTTTATAACATAAATATATACTATAGTAACTATAATAACTCCTAATAATTTTAATAACTAGTAAACTTAGTAACTAAATCCCCATATAATTTACTTTTGCTTACCCTAATTACCATAGGTTTCAAATGTTGTAGCTGAACCCCAGGGGAACCCAAACTCTGATTAGAAGAGGACACAAACACGTGGTTTTGAGAGTCTCCTATGGTCAAATCTGAGTCTAAGTCTTACTCTAATAATTCCAGCTGTGGAACCACCATTACTCTAGTCAGCATCCTCAACACCCTGGCATCACCCTTCTCCTTTCTTCCACTTATATTAATCCATACATCCTGTTGACTCTTCCTTTGAAAATAGCTATTATTACTACCTCTGATCCAAACTGTCTTCCTTTCATGGCGATTCTCATCATCACTTCCTAACTGGTTACTTTGTCTCCAGTATTCACACACTAATATGACAACAGCTCATGGTAAGTTTGTTTCAGAAAATTTACAATTCATTGGAATTTTTTAACTTTCTAAACTTCATGACCATTATAGTAAATGTATCTTTAAGACATAAAGGCCAGGGCTAGAGAGATGACTCAGTGGTTATGAGTCCTTATTGCTCTTGCAGAGAATCTGGGTTCAATTCCCAGCACTCACATGGCTACTAGCAACCGTCTGTAACTCCAGTTCCAGATCTGATGCCCTCTCCTGGCTTTTGGAATACTGCATGCACATGATGCATAGCAATACACATTGGCAAAACACCCATGCACACAAAATAAAAATAAATCTTAAAATGAACATAAATCTTAACAGAAAAGATACTACATGAAGTGACAAACAATTAAATGTTGAAAACTAAAAAGAAAAGAGAGAAGTAACAAATGACAGGNAAATGTAACAGCTAGTTTCTCTTGCAGAAGTAGGGAAACCTAAAGCCAGCCTATTTAATGATGCAGAACTAAAACTTTCTGAATTCCACAGTGCCATGTTCCTCTGGAAGAGGGCTAAAGGTAACATCAAGAGGAAAGATGGGTTTAAAACACGATTAAGAAAAAAATACAGCATGTTCTTGTCCTTCCCTACTCTGTGCAGCTNGACCAATGTGTTCCCTAACNCTGGGAATAGCTAAAAATTTAATTGGAGATAATCATCTGGCTATCATTGACTGGGAACATCTGGTATGCCACATTGAAACTGAGATGATTAAGGTATTGCGTATCCTGATCTCTGAGTTCACAAATTTGTTGGATCTAAGAATGTAGTCAGCTAGACTTGCGACATAAAACATGAGAGTGAGACGTCTTTCCTGTATCCGATGGAAAAGCAGACAAAATAGGTCCCAAGTAGTAACCACCAAAGTGTCTCAGCCAAGAATCCTAAAGGAAATCCCAGCAGGCAAGTGCTGCCCATGAGCTCAGACTTCCCACCAAAAGTCTGTATTTCTCCACCTTCAATCTATTTCAACTGCTAACAGACCACTTGGGACAAAACTTAGAATGGAAAACAAATCTTCAAAACAATCATTAATATCGTTGGGTAAGTAAGAAAATATACTATAGTTTTAAAATGGTATAATCTAAACATGAAATTGAAGAAAAATAAAATATTTTGAAAATTGAAATGCTCAAGCAAAAATGGGAGCTGAAACCACGACCAGGAGGCTAAAGATGAAAGCCACAAGACTCTGCTAGAGAGCAGAGAGAATGAAGAAAGTGTGTAAAGCAGTTGTGAAAATTAAGAAAATTAGAGAAATATTCTAAATAATAATAAATTCAAAAAGAAAGAAAACACTGAAAGGTCTCCCACTATATAACTCTCATATTTTTCCATGTGGAAGCCAGCAACAGTGGTGCCCAGCCCATGTTTCCCATCAGTGGTACCCAGTCCATGTTTCCCATCAGTGGTACCCAGTGTTCAGTGCTGTGTATAAAATAGACTGACAAGTCTCATCTCAGGAAATTCAAAACAGCACAGCTTAGTGAGGGGAAAAAAATTACTTTAAATAGCTGCCCTGGAATGAGAGGAGGACAGGAGATGTCCATCTGAAAAATCAGAACTTACCAATGTAAGTGTGACTTAGACGGTAAGCAAATAAACTAAATACTCGANGTTAGAAGTGTGAACATGTCTTCCACAAAGCAGAAGGAAGCAGGCTGGAGAATTATTGTTTTCTGAGTCCAATAAATTATTTGCCACTGCCAACTATGTCCACATGTAACTTTTATGAAATTAAGGTAAAAGGAAGCTCAAATCACCCAGCCCGTAGATCACCTTGCACAGAGTATTGAGTAAAGTCACATTTAGCATTTCTCCCTTATTTTCCAAACATCAGTGACTCCCCTGTAGAATTCCTTGTTCTGACAGATAAGGTCATCTAAAAATGTGATTTCATAGCTCCCTTTCCTTAAACTAAATCCTTTGTTCAGGTTAGAATGATTTCATGAACCTAAAATAGAAGAAGCAATCAGCTTTCATTATTCTCACCTTACAACATGGAACAGAGTCTCTGCTCTTTCTCACTAACATCCAACAGGTATTATTAGCTCCCTTTGAAACCGTCTGAATGTATCTTCTAATGGAGATGATTACTTCACTCTCAAGTCCTCACGTCTGCTGGTTCTATTTATGACTGTCACGTGGATGCCTGGCACTCCTTCTGTGTCCAAACAGGATTTGAAAGTATGCACACTATGATTTCCAAAATGTTATTCATGAATGAGAAGTAAATTAATGAATAGATTGCTACACAACACTACCCTCATGAATCAATATGCACTTGCATGCAAAAACCCAGTAAGTACAAGGTAAACACTGAATTCAAATTCATTAAAGTTTTGAAATTATTATATACCTTTTTAGCTTTAAAGAAATAATGTTACTCTCAAATAGGTATTTTTCAGTCTTTATTTTAATATTTGAGATCTTCATATATAAGTACATTATATCTACATCTTTTCCCTCTCCAACTCCTCTCATGTCCCCACCACCACCACTCCCTCACAATTTTATGACCTCTCTTTCTATAACTACTATAGTCACACATTTATACAGCCTATTGAATCCAGCTGGTATTGTCCATATGTACATGTGTTCAGGGCTGACCACTTAAGATTGGGAGAAAACTGATTCACTCTCCCTCAGTAGTTCTCAGTAGTCATGTCGGGAAGACACTATCTCCCAGCAATCTTCCTGGTCTCCTGGATCCTACAGTCTTGCTGCCCCATCTTCCACAATGTTCCCCAGACTTTAGGCATAGGAATTACTTTCTAGTTGTCTCAGCTGGGGTTGGGCACTTCACAATCTTTTAAACATTATTNTCTGTCTTTTGACTAGTTGTGGATCTTTGTAATAGCCTCTGTTTGCTGCAAAAAGGATTTTCTTTGCTTCTTTGATGAGAGTGAGAGCTGCACTTTTCTGTGGGCATAAGGATAAGTATTTAGAATTAGAAACAATATTGATTTGGGAAAATGGTAGTAGGAGGTTCTCCTCTACAATCCCTGACTTGTAGCTACTGCTTCATGGTTTATTTTAAGCAAGCAGAAGTTACCTTCAGTCCAAATAGTCAGTTGTTAGCTATCCCNAAAACGTAAGTACCACTGTTACATCATCAAGGACATCTTGCAAGGCTGGCTATTGCTGTGGTTCGCAGGGTTTATGGCTAGGTAGGGGTATTAATAAAGCTGATAAAATTGGAAACTTGAATAGCACCTTTCAATAGTATGAGAGCTAACCTTAGGGAGGAAGCTTCTAGGTCACTACAGCTTCAATCCTCAAAGTACTATGATCAAAGTATACGGTGTCTTTAATAGGGCTTTACCCCCAAGTAGAATGGCTGTAGTTTATATTATTTTGGAATGGTCCCTTGGATTCTGCTTACTAACAACTTGAAGGGTGGTGTCTCATGTGTGATGATGGGGTTTCCCATTCTCAAGGAATTATAAACCCATTTTTAAAGCTTTATTATATACTTATGCATTCATTTATTTATGTTGTTGGGATGCATGCATTTTCTATGGTGCACATTTGGAAATCAGAAGACAGCTTGTAAGGATCAATTCTCTCCTTCCACCAAACAGGATCTGGGGATTGAACTCAGATTGTCTGGCTCAGTAGCAAATGCTTTCACCAGCTTCAGTCATATCTCTGACCCCAAAACACATACATGTTTGAGACCATTCCCTGATTGAAGCTTTTAGAATCATCCACAATAACNAACTATTAAAATCTAGTTGAAACTCCTGACCATTAGTAATTGTTGTGTTTTAGAGTGCTTTTGTGGAGCAATGTTTAGAGTGAGGAGATATTTTAAAATTCAATTTACAAGTCCTTTTGTAGCTAAGAAAGAAAATCCAANCATCCACCGTCAAATGTGAATGAAATGACTGATATCTAACCACTGGAGTACTCACAGAATTCTTCTGGAGGAGCCACTTGCCAGAGAGAATAGCTTGCTCAGTCTTAGTGACCATCTGGGACCTTGGCCTCTCTTATTCTCTTCTCTGAAACAAACCTCAAATATTCTGGGTCAATCTCGTTTACTGTCTCAGCCAGTGAACATGCTTCTCTACCTACCACACATACCCAAAATCCAAAATAGACTTCCTCCCTGTGCTTTGGAATTATGTAAAACTTTCATCCACTGTGTTCTGTCACTTACAATCTGCTTTACTTCAACAGAGGGGTGAAAATTAGGACCCATGTATTTTAACCTAAAATTCATCCAAATAAACCTTATGAAGAAATTTTAAATATTTTATTATTAAATTATTAACTGCTGTTGAACTAAAGTCAATGGATGAGGCGACACTATAATAGTTATGGATTATTGAGAGTAAGCTACAGAAAGACTAAGATGAAAATATCTGTATGTCATAAATCCAGAAGGCTGTGTCTTCCCTGCCTGGCATGGTGTTTCTCAGAGAATTCTCAGCCATTGAGTTACTGTAGGGTCCATTATAAACATCATATAAAACCTAGAGGTAGATTCTTTACTGAAAAACAAAGTTTAATTTCTTGAAAAAAAGTAAATATTTTATTTTTTTTTTAGAAATCTATGCATCATAAATGAGTTTCTCAGGCCTAGGTATGTAGCTAAGAAATAGAGCCTTGGTCTATCATGCTTAAGGCCCAGGTTCAATTTCCAGCATTACAAAAATAATGGAAATAAATGGCCTCAATATTCTTACTGTAAAGAGATAAGAAATGAGGTCATCATAATAAAGGCACTTCCTGAAGGTCATGAAAAACCAGACTGTCTTGGTACCCTAGCATCCCAGTGGCTTTTCCCTCTCAGAAGGCAATGCCTACTATCTATCTATCTATCTATCTATCTATCTATCTATCTATCTATCTATC
>LZPO01045369.1:24242-36006 GCA_001675575.1 Neotoma lepida | reverse complement strand
TTCTGCTGTAATGTATAGAATGGAATGCCCATCATCATCAAGGGTCTATCATTGAAATGAATATCAGGTATTGTGTGATCATACTTTTCAAGTAAGGAAATAGGTGGAAGGGTGGTCAGTTGTTTTTCCTGGGTTTGCTTTTCATATATTCACAAATTCCCTTGAGATATTATTGTTTGTTATCCAGCCTAGTTTGTATGTCAGTAAATAGTCAAGGCTACATTTGACCTCTTGATTCTCTTATGTCGTCCTAAGTCCAAGTCCAAGACTAGAGGATGTATCCCCAACATGTCCAGTTTTGTGAACACATTTTAGTAATGTTAATGTTAAAGTGCTTAATAGAAGAGAATATAAGAAACATTAAATACCTCATATGTATATCCAAAGCAGCATTTTCATCCACCTGGAAGAGGTGTGATAAAGTAGGATAATCAGCAATCAACACTATACATCATAACATAACTTGATGGTTTGGTAGTTTGGAAGAAAATGGCCCTCAAAGGGAATGTAGCCATGTTGGAGTTGGTGTGGTTTTGTTAGAGAAAGTGTGTCACTATGGAGGTGGCTTTGATGTTTCATACATGCTCATTGAAAAAGAACACTTCCTGTTGCCTTTTAATTAAGATGTAAGGACTCTCAGCTCAGCACCATGTCTGCCTGCATGGTGCTTTGCTTACCACCATGACTATAAAGGACTAAACCTCTGAACTGTAAGTGAGTCACCCTTTAAATGTTTTCTTTATAGGCGTTGCTGTGGTCTTGGTGTCTCTCCACTTCAATGGAAACCTTAACTAAGACAATGTACTATGGACATATATATGTTCTTTGACATTCCATGCTTCTTCATATCCCCATTAGTTATCCATTTGTCACATCATTTTGAAGTACTGCCTAATCAAGTGACATCACCAAAATTTACTTTTTAAAAGCGATTGCTGGTGTGTGTGTGTGTGTGTGTGTGTGTGTGTGTGTGTGTGTGTGTGTAATGTGATTATTGGTTTTTTAGGCCATGACAGATATGTGTTGACTGGAAGACAACCTTTTAGGGTACACGTTTGGCCATGTATATATGATGAACAAAGTCAGGTTGCCAGCCTTGCACACATTTCCCACTGAGCCGGCTAACTGATGCTCAGATATGATTAGTTGATAGATTGCATCAGTAAACTATTGTGTTTTCAGATGGTAAATGTATTGTCAGCTAAGGAGGGAGGAAAACAAGACAATTTGAAAAATTCTGTTTGCAAATGAAAATGATGTACAGTTATCTTTTTTGGAATGTGTTAGTTTATTCTGAAAACTAAACACTTGTTCATTACACTTTCTCAGAAACACAAATGAATGCCAAATAATTAGATCACTGGGTAATGTTGGTTGCTGCTAAGCTTGATGACCTGAGTTTATCTCTGGGAGATCCACATTTTCCCACAAATTTTTCTCATATTTCTACATTTGGGCAGTGGCATATGCACACTCATATACCAGCACATACATGAATAATTTTTAAACCCAAATAAGTGCCATTGAGGTCACTTGCAACCAAATGACTCCCTACATTTCTTCTCTAGAACTCATAGGGAAAGTAGATAATAGACACCTGTAAGTTGTCCTCTTACTGCCACATGCACACTATGGCACAGGTGTATACATTCAAACATAATTCAAACATTTTTAAATGTGTGAAATTTAAAAAGCAAAGAAAATAATCCATTTTTGAGAACATATGGAATGATTTGCCAATTTAAATCATAATTATAGAATATCAAGAAGTATTACTGTTCATCAAAACAATGATGGTTTCTTTTTAAATATTTTATCCTTCCATTCTGATTCAAAGATTAGTCATTCTAAAAACATATCTCAGCTGGGTTTTGTGCACGCCTGTAATTCCAGCACTTAGGAGACAGTGGCAAGTCAATATGTCTGAGTTTTAGGCCACCTTGGTCCTCACAGTGAGTTTCCGGATAGCCATGGCTATGTAGAGATATCCTTTCTCAAAAAAATTCCAAAAAAAAAAGAAAATCTCAAATTATGGAACTTATCCTAATATAATCTGACTGGACTCTCACTAGTTTCAATAAAAACTTTCGTTATCTTTACTTACATCAAGGGAATTGTGTTACCAATGAAAATAAGATGCAATGTGAAGAGTCCATTCAGAGAAGGATAGAAACCCATTGACTCCTGCAAACATCTAGTGGGGACTTTCATCAACTTGAAGTGATAGGAGACAGAAGGAATAATGGGACATCTTTACCTTGTGCATTTTAATGATATATTTGAGAGCTAGAGATTTTGCTCAGGAGTACTGCTTCTCTTGGTACCCAAGTTGTGTTCCTAGCACCCACACAGATGGCACAAGACAACCTGTATTTCTAGATCCAGGAGATCTGATGCATTCTTTTGGCCTCCCAGGGCACCAGATAAGTAAATGATAAAGAGACAGATATATATGTGATTCCATATTGTAAAAAAAGTTTTCATGTATATATTACTTTAAAAAACAAAATTCATTGTGTAAGTTTTGCCAGTGTGTATAACAAGTGCATCCCAGGTATCAGCAGAGGCCACAAGAAGGTGTCTGATTCCCCAAGACTGGAAATACAGACAGTTGTATGCCCATAGAAGTCAGAAGACAACCTGCAAGAGTTGGCTCCCTCCCTCCATGGACTGAACTTAAGTTTTCAGGCTTGGTGGCAGACACCTTTACCAAATGAAGCATTTGATGGCCCAAAAATACTTTCTTACTGCCAACTCAAGCAAAGTAACCAAGCTCATATTTAAATTCAGCACAGAGGCAAGACAAAGTGGACTGCATATACTTAAGATAGGAGTTGGCTAGGCTGGAAACATTAGCACACTTCTTTCAAGTGTCACAACAAGATCTGTATATGGGTAGGGATCCACTTAGTGTGTGTGGATTCCAAAGGCAATAATTAACCCCTTCCAGTATTTAGTTTATTTCCTTTGCAGTATATGCACTTAACAGAAACACAAGCTTTCCTATTCAGCTTTCATTGCTGCTCTTTTCCAATCTTGACTGATAGTTCCATAGGTGTCTTCCAAAGTACAAACAACCTAAGAAAATGCAAATCAAGTGAAAATTCAATCACATCATGTGTAGATGTCTCTCTATTGCCAGGGGCAGGAATGCAAACCTTCTGCCCTTTGACTCATGGCATATCAAGAGGATGCCGTGCTCAATAGCGCTTGATACTGCTTCCTAGTCATAGGAAGTTGCTCCAGGACTCTGTCTTTGTGTGGTTTATTGGCTAAGAGTCAAAAGAATGCATATACGCTAATGTAACAAGACAATTTGACACAAAAACAATACAACTATTAGAAAATAAAAGCCATACACAGAGAAATACCACATATAAATATTATACCAGAGTCCTAGAAATGCATAAAAACAGAGGCAGAGAGAGAGGGTATATGTACTATATGTAGGGCTAAGTGCTGTTTTAAACTGTATGTGAAGTTTGTCTGCATCTTGGCAGCCATTTCCCAAATAGTCACTCAGAGGCTTAGTATTAATTATAAATACTGAGCCAATAACTCAGGCTTGTTACTAACTTCCTCTTACAACTTAAATTAATCTATTTCTATTAATCCATGAGCTGCCCCTCAAGGCTTGTAGCTTTTATGGTTCCTGCAAGTCCTGATTCCTTTCCATCTGTCTTGTGACTCCTCTGACTCTGCCCACCTTCCCAGAATTCTCCTAGTCTGACTTTCCTGCTTCCAACCCAGCTATACGCCAGTCAGTTCTTTTATTAACCAGTGAAAGTAATACATATTTACAGTGTACAAAGATTGTTCCATGGCATTAAAAGACTCAAGAGGAAAGAGTACAAGCAAAATTGACCAAACCTCTACAGATCAGGTTAGTAAGTTGTGTGATCAGATTGAGGTGATATGATAGAGAGAAGCAGAAAACATCAAAGAAAAGCAATTCAGGGAAGGGAAGAGAAAACTTGAGAGATATATACAATTACATGAATGCCAATAGACAGAAAAAAAGCAATCCAAAGCGGAAAAAAGGTGAAACAGTAGGAAATACCCCTACAAATAATTAGATGAGTTTCTCACACCTTAACAGTACTGCAATGTACAGATCAAAATGTTCTCAGAATACCAACAGGAAACAAACAGAAACACAAAGTAAATCACATAGAAATGTAAGCAGCTAAAACAGAAAAGTTAAAAATCTCTCAGGAAGGATAGGATACCGAAAAATAAGGGGGAAAGAATCAGTGGTATCATTTAATGATATTTCTTGTCACAAGATTATATATTTTATTGGAATTTCAAACTCATTGAGGGTTGACAACCAGCAAAGGAGTGAGCTGGAGCTGAACCAATGGCCAGGAGCTAGAGCCTTAAGCACTAGTCACCACCAGCTCCGAGTAAGTACTGAAGGAATAGGGGCTGAGTAGAGGCTATAGTGGGAGTGGCCTGTGTGAGCTGTTCAGTTTCTCAGGACTGGAATGTCAAAAACTAGGAGTGCTTCAAGTTGGATATGTGGTGGTCACTCCTCATCATCAAGAGACCAGGCCTGGCCAGGAGGCTATAGTTTCCCCAGGCACAGGAAGGTTCATCTTAGGCTGGCACTCTAAATTGGGTTCTTCAAACTCCAGACAGTTTTTAGAAAGTGGCTGTAGAAAGGTGATCAGCTCAAATCTCAACCTACTTCCTAGTGTTATGGCTAAAGAAGCTCGATTTTATGCTAGGCATCCATCTTGGTACCCACCAGCCATTTGTCCATGATTCCAGTTTCTGGAGCATAAGTTCCCAGTAACCCTGACTCAGTGACCCCTACCTAAAAATATATATCCCTGACTATCTACTTGTTATGCTATGGCTACTGCTTTTTTAGCTTCTATAACTTACTTATGCACAAACCTAAACATTGTCTTGAGTTGCCTTAACCACTTAACCTGGCAGAATGGAAGTTTTTGCTCGTTTGCATAGATATTGAGGATCTTTGTGTGGCTTTCCTCTTTGAAAGTCCTTCCCCATACCCCTCCTGGATAGCAATCTCAAATTTGGCTCATCGATTATTCATCCTGCTACTCACTACTCACTAAATGTTTTAATTATAATTGGATTGAGTCTATGGTCTTTTCCCAGGAGTCACAAACTTCATAACACTAGCTGCAGCATTTTCTGGGCGTTCATGCAATATGGGGATTGTAGTTGCTGGGAGCCCTCTCTTAATACTTCTCATGCCAGGAAATAGGGAGTTTGCTCTGCTTTCTCTGCAGCTCTTCCTCTTTCCCATTCAAAAGCAGTTTCTTTCCTCTCTTCATTGCAAATCCTGTCTCTGCAGTACAAAGTATGTCCTTCCCCTGCTCCCGTAGCACTCCCAGGAATACAAGGCTGAAACCTCCATTCTTTACTTAGCTCTTTGCCTCTTTAGTAGGTAACAGTTGATCCTATGCTCTTAACTAAATACTCAGGGATTTATCCATTTGGGTCACTAGCTCCTTGAACATCTCTGTGACTTCCCCATTCATATGAGGGCCAGTTTCCTCGGGCTCCATTTTCCAGCTCCTAGGGGATCAAGTCAGTCTCACTCTCTCCCCTGAATGGTGATGATCAGAGGACTCCAGTTCACCATTTTTCTCTCCTAGAAGGCAGCTCCAAGTCAGCAAAATGATTGGGGTCAGATATGATCCTGGCATCTGTACTCACCTTGAGGAAGACAAAGAATTGCAAAGAGCTCACTGCAGTCAGCTTATCTGCAGACAGGTGGAGATGTCTTAGCACTGAGAAGTGCTTACCATTGAGCCTCTGGACTTAGGCTCCAGTACAATTCAGACAAGAAAGAGGCTTCCATGCAATTAAAAATCATTCTTACCAAAACAGGAACAAATACATCACAGATTGGTGTAAGGTGGAACCTGAAAATACACTTTGCAGGTAAAGAGTTCTATTTGAAGGCAAAACAGATTGGTTTTTGAAAAAAAAAATTGGTACTGTATCGTAGCTAAGAGAAAAGTTCATTTGTTTTTTGTTAAGTCCCTGCGAATTAATTCCACTTGCTTTGTGCTAAGTCCCTTCTAATCAAGAGTAAATTCCTGGTCTGATGTAAACTGCTTGTAATCTCCATTCACTTGATGTGTATTCTGCTCTCGTTCCTCCTCTTTTCATTGTATGCTTTTCAATAATGAATAACCACCAAACCTCCCATCCCTGTGTGCACCTTATCTCTCTTATAACCACCAACACTCCCATCCCTGTGTGCACCTTATCTCTCCGATAACCACCAACCCTCCCATCCCTGTGTACACCTTATCTCTCCTATAAGAGGGTCTTTGAGAGGCCAGTGGAGTCTGTTTTCTCAAACCTGGACTTGTGGGGAGACAGCTGACAGTTAGTGTTGAGTGCACCTAAATACAACTTGGACAACTGAGGACTTGGTTCTTTCTTTCTCAGGATTCATGATTAAAATGAGGAGATCTACCACGTGTTCAAGGGCATCTTATGCTACATAATGAACCGGAGACCAATAGGAGCTATGACAGACTGTCTTAAAATTCCAAACAATGGCTTTTGGGGCTCCGTAACTTTCATTTTCTTATGGTATTTCTGCAGAAAGCTTGGTAGCTTCTAGGACCTTATNGAACAAAAGCCATTGCTTATTCTCTGAGTTAAAGGCACTGGTATAGGGGAACAGAAAACCAAAACTCCCCCTCCAAAAACGTATCTGCCATCCTGTTTTGCTGTATTTATTGAGACTGGTGAACTGGCCTTGAACTACTACTCCTCTTTTGCTAGCCTGTGCAGTGCTGGGACTCCAGGCAGGAACTTCATCCTATCATCCTGGGTCACAATAGGCAACTTGCCCTCAGGGGTGGGCTCAGGCCCCAAGTCCCACTGATGATTGAATGTGTTGGTTGAGGCTCTATTTGGAGGCTGGTACTTTCTGGCTTTGGTCTGAAGGGTCTGAAGTGCCTCAAGGGCAACAAACATTGAGGAGCATCTATGAATTGAGGGTCTCCATATACCAGACCTCTGGCTTTGCACAGGACAAGGCCTCACACTGAGCTACTCATGAATAACAGAGGCCGGGCCTTGTGTCCAGTGCTGCACACCTGCCATCCCACAATCTTTGCTCCACTTTACCTCCTCATCTCCCCTTGCCCCGCTCACTTCACATGGACCAGAAAACCTGTTTGACAAAGACTCATAGGGCACCAGATCATGCTCCTTTATTGCAAAGAGGAGAAAATTTAAAGACAAGCAGGTGCCTCACATTCTCAGAATCACACAGCTGCTTGTATGTCACAGGGACCCTATCCAAGCCAAGTCTACTCAGAGCTAGAGTTTGCTTTTTACTCCCCAGAACTGGACAAGAACTATTGTGTCTAGTCCTAGTGGGAAAGTGGTACCTGGTAGTGTTTATTTTTGTATCAGCTTGGCAGTCCTGTGACTCAGCACGGACAGAGAGCTTCAGTTGGCCTGCATCCTTATCATTCACCTGTCCCAGTGATTTGGTAAACATTATGAATGTAGAAGACACAGTTGCTCCTGGNTGACAAAAAACAAAAAAGTAAGTTATCGTGGTTTTAATATATTTAAGATCTAAACTGTTGTGAAGAAAGGAAAATAGTTTTGTGTCCAGAGAAATGCATGTTTTCTTTAGTCCTGCTGTGAATCTTCTCAAGATTTGCCTGTCATCCATCAGGATCTGTTTTGGGACAGAAGGTGGTGTTAAATCAGTTTCCAAGACAGAGAAATGATTTGGAGCCAGGGATAAATTTGAAGGATGGAGGCAAGTCCCACCTTCATCAAAGTATCTCATCCAGAGCTTTATTCTTGCAAACTTCTACTCAATATCAGCATGACCCTATGAAAGTCACCACGGTTATTTTCAAGAGGTAGGGATAGAGTTAAGGAGGATTTGACACACATTTTTTAATAATAGTTTTTGAGATTAAGATATAATTATGTCACTTCCCTTCTTCCTTTTCCTCCCTCCAAATGCTCCCATGAAATTCATGACCTCCCTCTGTAATTATTGATATAAATATGTGTGTGAATATATAAATGCAAACATATACATAAATACAAACTTTTCAGTTCATATAATATTTTTTCTGTGTATATGTGTTCATGGCTGACCACTTAGTATTGGCCAACCAATTGGTGTGCTATTTCCTGGGGAAGATAATTTCTTCCACTCTCAGCATTCATTCCTTACTTGCCTGTAATGCTTTGTCTAGGGTTGAGTCTTTGTGAGCTTTTCCCAGTCCATGTAGTTAACATATCCTTGGTGTTGTCCTTGTTCAGGTCATGGTTTGCAGCCATGTTGGTGAGATTTCACAGATATAACTGTTCAAACATTTCTAGGAGGCACAGTCTCACAGAAAACTCCTCGTTCCTCTGCATCTTGCAATCTTTCTATCCTCTCTTCTGACAACCTGAATTCAAGTCCTAGGACCCAGATGGTGGAAGGAAAGAATTCACTCCAACAAGTTTTCCTCAGACCTCAACATGCATGTTGTAGAATGTGTGCATATGTGGACACCCATATACACATTCTGAATAAACAAATTAATCTAAAACATAAAATCTGTGTAAATAAATCTTTTATAGAAGCTGCTGGACTGATGAAGTGGACTATCTATTTGGACAGGGTGTGGGTTGGAATACCAAATCTGTTTCCTCTCCAGTGGCTTCCAGGATGTTGATTTTCACATGGACTGCTTGTTTTCAAAGCTGGTGTGTGATCTGTGCTATTAACAACAAAAAGGAAGCCTGCCTTCAGGCTTTAAGCAAACTAAAATGACATGATGGTCAAATGGAATGAGTGATCCTGCATTATGTGTAAAGGACATACTTGACATGGTTAGGTGATTATGACAAAGAGGGACTTTAAGTAATTATCAGTGACCTCTAAGATGTTGTAAATAAATGGGATTGAGTCTCTGTTTAAGGAAGGAGTGAGCCTGAATCATAAGAGGAGAAATAGGGTTGGAATCTAATTTAATATGGATTCATCCAGGTTGGGCAAAAGATTTACAGCATACAGGCTATCAGAAAATAGATTAAATGGCTCTGATATGGCGTCTAGCACCATAACAATGACAAACAGTTCCTTAAACTGTGTTGAGTCCTCCACCTCGTGGGAGATTGTTTTTATAAGTATAGGTTCCTCCCCTTGTCTGAGGTGTGAGAATACGACTTGGGAGGCCCAAAACATCCCCCATTGTTAAACACTGCAAGAAAATCGTGGTTTGAATGAGGCTGAAAGATTTTAGGTGTCCTCCACTCCAGACAGGAGAAGAAACTCATCCACTTATAAAGGCCATAATTTTTGGAATTCCTGGCCACTCCCCCAGCTAAGTGACTTCACAATGCATGTGCAAAGGGAAATCCTGCCTCTTTCCCTTTGCACATGCGTTGTGAAGTCACTTAGCTGGGGGAATGTCCAATAATTCCAACATTCCAGACTCTTTGCTTATTATAAAAAAGGCAGGTGAACAGGAGTAGGGGCACCGTGTCTCCCAAGAACTGCTTCCAGCTGACTTAGTGGGCATCGGAGTTCTCAGGGGTAGGGAAGGGGGCTTCTGAAGTAGCCAGGATGTCCTAGGATGGTGGGTTGTCTTCTGCTGCTTTGGAGTTGTCCATCTTTCTTGGCTTGGGATTCTGGCTGCTTGTGTCTGAGAGAGTTCTGATGAGACAGAGAGAAGCTTAGAAAAAAGTTTTTTACCTTTAGGGGNAGTCCCCAGGGTGAGGGAGGGGATCCCAGGATGAGAAAAAGTTTGGATTATACTTAATTTTGAAGCAGATCCATCTTGTCCAGATGAATTCAAGCTGGTTTCTTGAGCTTAAAGAAATTTTTTAAACATATTAAGAAGCAGCCCAGACCCTCTTTGGTCTGTGGTATAAATACCTTTGCACTGGTACTGTTTCTTACTGCCTGGATGTATGTTTGATTGCTCTCATCCTTCAGCTCTATGGTGGTGAACCCTGTAACAATTAACTGAGAAGTTAATTAGAAGAGGGAACCAGGAAGGAAAAGCTTGTGGGTTGGCACCTCGTTCTTGTGGAATTGGTCCTCTGGAACTTGAGCGGCACTGTGTATGAGGAGGAGAANAGGCCCTGCTGAAAGGTCTAGAATAAGGCACATGGGGGGAATGAAATAAAGCTCCTATCCTGGCTAGAAAATCTCTTCCCATTAGGGGCACAGGACAGGTTTGCACAACTGAAAATGTGTGGGTGAGAGGGATACTCCTGAAAATGCAGTTAAGTGGTGGGGTCTGGTGAGGTGTGTAAGGCTGTCTATCCCAACAATAGAGAAATGAGAAGGAGAGGTAGACCCTAGACTCCTCCAGGACTTAGTTAATTGGCTCCAGTATCCAAAGGGAAGGAGATGGATTGGCCCATGCTGTAATGGCTACCTCAGACTCCCTGTGAGTCCATAGCCAAAGCCTAGGAGATTTTGGTCTGATGCTCCCATGCCGCCAGGTGTACAAGAGCAGTCAGTGTCTCTTGGTGGCACTTTGGACAAGGCCCAGTTTGGCCCACATGGGGCAGGACAGGCACAAAGATCAGTGGCTTTTTNTGCCACTTAAAACAGGGACCTGGAAGCCTTTAGGCAGCCGCCAGTCAGATGGCTTGTTCTAGCATTTGGGAGTTTTGTTTTCGGGCTTTGTCATTTTTCCCATGGTACCTTGAATACCACAGCTGAGACTCTACCTGTGGATGTGAGAGGGGCACTCTCTCCAAGATGGTTAAGTCAGCCTTGATGCCGGGAAGTTCTGGGAGACATGGAACGGATTTTATTACATATAGTTTACTGGTTTGAGGACAGCCTTAGGAAGACTTGCCATAAGTCAGTGTATAAACTGGTCTCTGGCTATAAAGCCATCTGGGTTATTTTAATCCCAAGGTGGGTCTTAATCAGAAACTGCCTCAGCTCTGGTCGGGTGGGCAGGATTGGTTTGGTGAAAACCANTTGCATGCGTCCTAGCCTGCTTCCAGACCTATCTTTTAGGGCAGCTCGAGAAAGAGTAACAGGAAGAGAGAAAGTGGGAGCCAGAGTTGGGCAGTTGGAACGACCCACTAGATACCATACAGTCCTCCCAGTACAGAGAGAGGAGCAGAACAGATAAGCTGAAGTTGGAGTTTCATAGAACCCGACCATTACTGGAGCAAAGCAGAGCAGAAGGCAGATAGGTGGAAGTTACAGTTCCGCAGAGCCCGCCCATTACCAGAGCACGGAAATTTTTGGACCCGCCCAATACTGGAGTGATGAGCGGAAGTCAGATAGGCGGAAATTCTTTGGAGTCAAAGATTCCCAGGGTTAGCTTACACGTGGGCAGAAGAGAAAGACTAAGAAAGGTACTTAGGTAGAAAGCTTGGAGATAAGATAACTTTTTTTATTTGCCCGGTCACCGAAGAAATTAGTCCAAGCAGCTGTTAAGCGGCCATATTTCTCAGAGGAAGGGTGGGAGAAAGAAGCCTTATGTCCCATGACTACAGCTGAGAGAAAGAGAGAAAAAAAAACCACAATGAACCAAGGCTAGGTCCCAGACACTAAGGCAAGGTACATAAAGTAAAAACAAAAGAAAATGCAATGACCCTCCAACTAGGTCCCGGATGCAAGGAGGATGGGTGTATAAATAGGCACAGAAAAAGCAATGACCAACTACTAAGGTCCCTGATACTTGGCAGAACGGGTTTATAAATGGGCACAGAAAAAAGCAGTGATGGACCACCAAGGTCCCTGATGCTCGGCAGAACGGGTCTCGGG
>LZPO01045367.1:17439-30436 GCA_001675575.1 Neotoma lepida | reverse complement strand
GTGTGTGTGTGTGTGTGTATATGTGTGTGTGTGTATGTGAGTGTGTGTGTGTGCTTTTAGATCGTTGTTTTGAAACCTGTGGGTCATGAGCCCTTTGAGGGTCAAATGCCCCTTTCACATGGATCGCCAAAGACCCCTAGAAAACACAGATATTTACTTTACAATTCATAACAACACCAACATTNGAGATAGAAAGTAGCAACAAAAATAAGTTTATAGTTTTAGGTCACCACAACATAAGAAATTCTATTAAAGGGTTGAGGCATTAGGAAGTTTGAGAACCACTGTTTTAGATGAGTATTTTTTGTTTAATAAGAATTTTAGTGGGCTGTTAAGGAATGTTCTATCAAGGGAATTAAATAAGTNCATTTATTTATTCTTAAGAATTTAATGATGAAATGATAAAATGCCTTACCCTATTTTAGACAACGAAATAGCAATTTCTGTTTGACTGATTATGAATTTTTTCATTATTTAATAATTTTTATTTAGTGTTTTTCAGTAGAATTCATGTTCTTCTTTCAATTGTTTACTTTTATATATTATTTAGGGAATAATATATAAATGAAAATGGTCTATTAAACAAAGATATTCACCATTTTCTTTTAAATTAAAAAATTTTGGATTACATANTATGCATAGAAATGTCTGACACACAGTAAAGTTATGTTTGAATTGTTAAAAGTTTCCAAGTTCTACTTAGATATGACTTCAATAGAATTTGGGTAATGAAATTAATGTGTGCTGATCATCTCTTCATGAAATAAAATTAGATACATATTTTAACTCCATGCTTTATAGCAATCTAACACTTAGACATAGAATTGTTCTACCTCCTGGCCGAGTTTTATCAAGCTAAGACTATTCCTAATAACTTGAGGTTGCAATAGCAGCAGTACCCTTCCTAAAGGCCTATGTTTTGCATTTTCACTTTATGAGTATTATGGAGTAATTGTACTTGGGATGGAAAATAAATCTGTCCTGGGTGTTCACAAATGTTTGCTATGCATTCAGTTTTGACTTTTCAATACTGTTTTTAGTTGTACCATTATCCAAGCTTGACTAAATATAATTTCTTTTGACATTAAAACTACA
Source organism: Neotoma lepida (assembly GCA_001675575.1). Lineage (NCBI taxonomy): Eukaryota > Metazoa > Chordata > Mammalia > Rodentia > Cricetidae > Neotoma > Neotoma lepida. The sequence continues at coordinate 29,341 of LZPO01045367.1, read as the reverse complement.
ACTCAGGTGTTGGTAGTGTGATTGTAATGCTAATACTTTTATCACATGCATAGCTGTATTTTAATAAGTAATAAAATCATACTGAAATGTTGTGAAAACTCCTCATGCCTGCATTATCTTGTGATCTTTGATAACCTTTGTTTCCAGCTGAAAGTAGTTTACAATACTGTATCAGTTATAATGAGCACCAATAAACAAGCTGCTTTGCCAAGGGCAAATATAATTCTAAGCAATAAAATTGGGTCTATGACACTGTATCTTCTATTCTTCATTTCAGATTCATTAACTATTATGGAGATCAATCTCTTTGACACGGTACATTTCTAACCACATTTATGCCAGAATATGTACTCATTAGCATGCTTGAATTCCATAGCTAAACTGACAGGGTTTCCTCCTTGCTTCATAATATCAAATATAATTTGAGAAAAAAGCCTTGAGGATTGTGACAACCAAAGTACTTAGATGTATTTTCTTTATATACCTGCATATATTTATGCACAGCAAATGCATTTTGGGAGTATACTTATTAAACATATGAGAAATACTACTCATAATTTGATTTCAATTAACACAAAATCAATTATTTTATACATTATTTTAAGTAGCAATGTTTAGAAATACAGTATATTGTTATTCTTCTCTCAGATAGGTAATTTTACTCATGTATAGATACCAAATATTTAGATAAAGATGAGATTACTAGATTTAATACCTGAAAGCTTTGCTTGTGAGAACTTACAACTTTCATATATATTGGTTTTGTGAGACAAGATTTCTCTGTGTAACTGCTCTGGCTGTCATTGAACTCTCTCTGTAGATAGGACTGGGCTCAAACTCAGAGAGATCCACCTGCCTCTACCTCCTGAAGGCTGGGATTCAATATATGTGCCACCACTGACTTGCTAACAATATTATTTAAGATAATAAATTTTCTGTTTTTATTCACATATTTTCTGATGTAACACATTAGAAGTCAATTAAAAATAGAGAAGAAAAAAAGAATATAATGCCACCAAAGATAGTTTATATCAGACATAAAATATTTATATGTAATTTAGATTAGTAAATATTGTTATCCATCCAATAATAATTGTATTAGGACAGAAAGAAATTCACAATTGATAAAATACAGAGTTTTAGAGTCCAGTCCCAGTGGAAGGAAGATAGAAATAGATATGCTAAAGTGGATCTGGGAAACTCAGGAGCCCTCAGACCTTGACAAAGAACAACAGGCACCTAAGGAAGGCTGACTGCAGTAGCAGTAGAAGTAATCTCTCCCAGAGAAGAGCACATCAACTGGTTATCAAGTATGAAATGGTCAGCCCTGAAAACATATACATACAAGTAACATTATACAGACTAAACAAGTTGTATTTATATAGTTAAGTACACACACACACACACACACCAATAATTAAAGAAAAAGAGCCATGTATTTTAATGAAGTAGGGCTCGTGAGATGTACATGGGAATGATGGGAGGGAGAAAAAGAAAGAGGGGAAATGGTCATGATGGAATTATATTATACTGCCATAAAATGAAAACATGAAAAATTTAAAAATGAAAAGTATATAATTATTGCAGGATTTTAAGAATACTTACATTTCATGAAATGAGAAGACTAGAAATGTTGTTGTAAATTAGCACAGCACAGTGTCTTCCCAGACTTTCATTTTATTTGGAAGAATTCCAGTTATTAAAGCTTCCTTAGAGGGAAAGCAGATGGCAAATTTGAGGATAAGTAGGTAGTTGGACATGGCTTGCATGGGCAGTAGAGGAGGAAAAGTAAGAGGAGCTTGCAAGAGTCTGTTTGGGAAAAAAAAAGAAGCTTATTTGGCTTGAGTGGTGGTGCATACCTCCAATTCCAATTCCTGAATTTTATGCCAGCCTGGGTTATATAGTAATATGATAACAACAGAGCAAAAAACAAAATTAGAAATAGCATTTTTAATCTGAGGATCTTTAAGAATGATTTGATTTGGAAAATATTTGACTTTATTAACTAGCAAAGATTAAGCGAGAATGTGAGGGGACAGGTAATACTGGCAAAGAGTTTATTAAGGTGATTGACGAAATATTTATCATTTGAAGAAGTTAAGAAAGGGAGCACATCCTAAAAAATTTCAAAAGAGGGAAAATCATTAAAAGATGTGTGTAATCACTTTTAATTGGATAAACAACAGCCAGTTCATCACTATATTTAGTCCTATGTCTATATAATCACTTTTGTTACTAAGCCTACAAACATTCAGAATCAGTTTTACACTGTTGAAAATGGATTGAGGCTATCTGTCTGATATACCTTGAGGAGAGTCATATGAGTTCCATGAGTAGATGCACAGGTAATATGATTTTTCTGAAACAGCAATGAAACTCCAACCTTATTTTATTTCTAGCTGCCATGCTAGAATAAAAATCCTGGGTGCAAAAATCCTGAGAGATTTTAAAAAAAAAATACACACTGAATGGGAAAAAAAAACATTATTATAGCAGGAGTTCCTGTTACACTAAGAATATTCTTTTTTTGGGGGGAGGGAGGGTTTATTTGGCTTACACTTCCATATTCTTGTTCATCACTGAAGGAAGTCACAACAGGAACTCAAACAGGGCAGAATCCTGGAGGTAGGAGCTGATACATAGGCATGGAGGGGTGTTGCTTACTGGCTTGCTTCTCCTGACTTGTTCAGCCTGCTTTCTTATAGAACCCAGGACCACCAGGACAGGGATGGCACCACACACAATGAGCTGGGCCCTCTCCCATTGATCACTTACTGAGAAAATGCCTTATAGCTGGATATCATGGAGGCATTTCCTCTACTGAAACTCCTTCCCCTCTGATGACTCTAGCTTGTGTTAAGTTGATACAAACTCAACCAGTATAGTATATTAATTGATATTACACACACACACACACACACACACACACACACACACACAAAATATAACCATGAAACTAAATCCCAGAGGATACTGAACTTGCCCTTGGGGGACGTCTTTTGAACAATACCCATTACTTAAAATTTAGTGTTTCATTACTGAATTATGCTAACTATTAAATATATGTCTATTTGGCATTGATACAGGAATGGTCTGAAAAATCATGTTATGTGAGAAACAATATACTTCAGGGAAATTATGCAAACTATCTTAATTTATGTATCACCGTGTTGACAAACTTCATATTATTGTTTAATTAAGGGATTCTAGTTTTTACAACATTATAGAAAACAAAATAGAAGAATATATACCTTATAATTCAGGACTAATCTTCTAATTAATTTAAATATTAGCACCTGGGTATTCATGTTTAATAATTTATATTATAATAGTCTAATGTTACCCTAATGTTTTTATAATTAATCTTTAAAAGAACAAATGTTTCACGTAAAAATGTGAGTTTTTAACTGTTATAAAGAAGTACTTGATTATATAGACTAATTTATTACATTAAATAATTAAGATAAAGCTACACAAAGGGTATTAGCATATAAAACTTAATTGCAAAGTTAAATTACTTGTGTGAAAAATTGTAAGATGAATGCTGAAAACAAACTGGAATTTGTTTACAGCATCCCTGATGGGCATTCTTATCTGTGGGGACANATATTATGAGCAAGGTCTTGGTTTCATTTATGTTNGGTCAAATATATCAACTAGCATTGTCTCTCAACCCTACTTGTAGGGAAATAGCAATGAAAAGTTTTAGCTAGATGGAGATTTATAACATTTTGGTCATTGGAAATCACCCCCTACCAATTGTTTAGCTTATGAGCGTCTCTCATTTTGTTTTTGTTTGATTTTCTGTGAAATTTAAATCTTTTCAGGTCTGTGAAGAAATGACATTTGCATTAGAGTCCTGATTTTTTTATGACTAGTATAGTTAGGAGACAACTTTATTTAATTAAACATCATCCATGTATTCTCTATCTCATACTTCATCTTTCTCTAAGATGGATGTTTTTGATGGGAAGGCAAAATGTCTAAATGGTGACTTTGGAAGAAGAACTTGACCATCTGTAGCTTTGACCCTCACTCTTTATCTTTCTTTCAAATGTTTGTCAACCATCATAGCATGAAAATTAATACTAGGGACAATATTAGGAAGTCTTTCTCATGCCCTTACAACTGTGTTCTTCAGGCAAATTTCTTAACAGAAGGAAGTGTTTTTGCCATGCTATCCTTAGTTACATGTCAGAATGTGTGAGTATATGAGCATTTGTGAGGAAATTTCATTTGTCATTTATTAGACTCTTTGTTGTATGCTGAATGATGTTGTATACTAAGGAAATGATCAAAGAAAGCAAAATTGATGGGAAAATATAATTAGAGTGGTGGGGTTTTCCATGGGGATAAGGTGTTGAGCTTAAATATATTATTAGAAAAATGGAGCATAGTGGTGATGTTTAAGGCCTTGCTCTGAACCATATTGACTAAGCTTGTCTATGGCCATACCTCATATATGACCACTTTTGAGGTAATGTCTTTAAGCCCGAGATCACTTAGTATGTTGACCTTGCCAGTTGCCTGTAGCTTATGCCAGCATTATTTACTGGCAAGTAACTGAACTCATAAAAATTAATGAACTGTTTTCATTTGTGTGTGTGCATTTGAGTGCAAAGTTACAAGGTTCAGCAAAGGCACAGAAATATGGTTAAAGTGTTCACATAATGTTCAAGCTACCATATGATCTTCAGCAGAGTGAACGGTCAATGGGTCCTCAGATTTTAGTCAAGTAAGAAGCCTAAGCTAATGCTATGCCACTATTCCCTAGCAAACAAACACTGGTCATTCATACAGATGGTCTTGAATAGAGTTAGGGTGATTTATGGTGCATCTTATTGTACTTTAAAAGCAGACATGAGCTTTTTATGTGAATGAACACAGTGACTTACTTGGGCAGATAGTAGATCATGAAGAACTATGTAGCTGATTCCAAAAATATTGGTCATTAAACATGTCTTTGGGGTATTTTAATATGGGATAATCTTTCTCCTTTATCTTCATATACACATCTTAAATGTGTAACCAGGGATCTTAAATTGGCTGTGCCTCAGTTTACCTAGATAATTAGTTGTTATTATGTAAGGTTCTTATGAATGGTTCATGATATAGTAAGTGGTAGTGGATATAATCAATAGCACATTTACATCCAGAAATCATGTAATTACAATGTTGTAAACATAACATGGCTCCTTGTGAACTGTGAAAAAGACATACAGCCATCTTATTTCCTGATCAAATTGTTTGGTTTATATCAAAAAATATGCGTATAGAATATTTTCTTGAGAGTCTCTTTTTAAGGGTGTAGGACAATTGAGTATACATCCTTAAATCTAAAGCATAGTAAAACATTTGGTATTAGCTGGTGCTAGAATAAATGGAAAGTAGGTTGAAGAAGAAAAAAAAATCATAAAAGGCAAGAATATCCTTGTCTACAGGCTCAAATTTTGATTACTATTCCTCAAATTATGGTAATTTTAAATTTGACCTCTGCTTTCAGCTTTAGTTTCCTTTGAATGACGTAAAGTATGATGGTGTTCAAACACATTTGTGAAATGGGACAAAAAGGAAACTTTGACTGGAAATTTATCAAGTACAGATCTGGTGTTTGCAGAAAACATTGGGAAAAATAGTTTATCGGAAATTTTCTTTCTCTTTCTTTTTCTTTTTGTTCTCCCCTCCTTAGCTCAGTGTGTGTGTATGTGCGTGTATGTGTGTGTGTGTGTGCATGTGTGTGTGTGTGTGTGCTTGTCAACTTGACAAAAGGTAGAGTTATGTGGAAAGAGGAACCTCAAAAGAATGATTCCATTAGATTATTTCCTGTTCGCAAGTCNGCAAAGGAGACATGATTTCTGGATTAATAATTGATGTGGGAAGACNCAGACCATTGGGGATTCACACACTAAAAATCAATGTGANGAGAAGANTCGTGGTACATTTACTCATAAAAATTATATTGATAAACAAACAAGGATGTCATAATAATTATTCAAATAATATTTGTTGAGAGGAGACAGTAAGAATATGTAGATGTAGACCATATATAGTGAAATAGTAAACAAAACTAGCCAAAATTATTACCTTAGGGATTGATTTTCTTTTTCTAAACCTGAGAAAGTTAAGCTTAAAAGTTTATTATTGAATGAAGTTTCTTGATGAGACATTAACAAGTATCTACTCACCTCTGATAGAGTAAAATACTTCTAATAACAGCTCAGTGAGCCAGTTATTCTATTGGGCTTACTTTCAGAATAAATGCATGATTCCCCTACATTGCTGCACCACTCAAGAGTCCCACCTCATCATGTGTGACTACTCATGGAAACTGCATCACAGAGTGTCACACTCAGTTAAACTCTGCCTAATATACANTCTAGGTACCCTACAAAGACCATATACACCTTGGATGCACAAAGGACTGGTGGATAGAATCTCAGGGAGGGGTTTGATGACCTTGACTTTACCATCTATTTTTACTGGGGAGAGTTAACAATTCATAATTATTATCAAAGACCTATCACTTATTTAGTTGCTGTAATCAAGAATCTGATGTTATTTCAGCTTCACTGTGTCCATGTCATGGTCACAGCATACCACATTCTGACCCAAGATTATTTTCTTCCCTTGGATNCTGTAGCCTTACATGCCGCTAAATCCCTATTATGTCTAATGAACATCAAGTACTGGATTATAGGTTTAATTTTCTGAGACAATGTTAGAGCATTGTTATAATATATTTTTCATTTTAGATCGAACATGAAGTAGCTGATTATTCAGTCCAATCTATTTATATTGCTTAAGAACATGAATCCACATTGCNCCAGATTATATGTTCTATTGTGAAAATTGTTTCACAAAAGTTTATATTGTTATAAAATAAATATATTGTCTTAGTTAGGGATTCTATGGCTCTGAAGAGACACCATGACCACAGCAACTCTTATAAAGAGAACCTTTAATTAAGGTGGCACACTACAACACAAGCTTTTACATGGGTTCTGAAGATTCAGACTCAGGTACCCATGCTTCCATGGTCAGAGCTATAACTGCTGAGGAACTGTGGTGATATATTTTGTGCCCTAACAAAACTTGCCTGAGGATGAGAGGACAGAGCCAGCCACTAGATAAGACATAGAGACCAGACAGTGACTGCACACACCCTTAATCTTATCACTCTGTAGGCAGAGATCCATCTGGATCTCTTTGAATTCAAGGTCACACTGGAGGCAGAGCCAGACAATAGTGGCACACACCTTTAATCCCAGTACTGGGAAGCACACATGCCTTTAAANTCAGGAAGTGACAGCAGGGTGGAGTAGGGTATATAAGGCCCGAAGAAACAGGAACTAAATAAAGCAGTTCAGCTGAGACCCTTTCAGATGAGGACTCAGAGGCTTTCAGTCAGAGGATTTCTGGAGTTGGCGAGGTGAGGTTGGCTGTGGTTTTCTCTGCTTNTCTGCTCTTTCAGCTTTCACCCTAATATCTGGCTCTGGGTTTTTTATTAAAAGATCATCTAAGATTCGAACAACAAGGAATCTCACAAGGCTTATAACTCTGCCAATAATCTTTTTATAGGGTCGATATTTGACAATATATTTTTTAAGTTATCAATTCATATAAAATTGGGGGAGTGACAGGATAAACAACACAAATGTATATTGTGACAAATGCTAGAAATAGATTTAAATACTAGCTAATAAAATCCATTCTGTGATCCCCATGTAGCTCAGTAGGAATGTTGCAACTAGGAATAATACTTTCAAATTGAATTCTTTCCTANAGCTAAGGTGGCAGATTCTCCACAAGGGAAGACTTTAGCCTAATTGAAAAACATTAGATACTTAGCATTAGATCATATGAGTATCTTTGTGCTGAAGATATATGCATGAAGCCTAAACCATTAACTAAAAATCATAATAAAATACTTATTGTCTAGGCTACATATTTTTATAAATGTAAAATGCTGTTTAATGTAAAAAGATAAGTTTTGTTTTATATCGGTATGAATTTTGACCTAATAATTTTTTATTAATTTAGTTGTAGCTATATTATCTTTCTTTCAGTCTTAAGTTTACAACCATTTAAAAAAATCTTTAAAAATTTTTTTCTCTCCTCTTTCCATTTCTATATTTGAAAAAATTCTTTAATTTTATTAAGAAACTCATATCCTACCTAAAATCATTTCATATAAACCATTTGTTCTTTATCATTTTTATCAAAAATACAATTTATATCTATTATTTTTCATGTATTTATACTCAATTGTCTCTGATTGTTTTTTTAAAATAAAAATTTAAAAAAACATTTATAAGCAAATAACTTTGTCATAATGAAATACTGGGAATTTATAACTGAACTAGAAGAAATAGACATTTTATCATAACTAGCAGTCATAAAGACTTTAAAAATGTTGCAGGATTTTCATAGTTCTTTAAATCAATGAATTTAAGTGAAATATTTTTATGTTTTAGACTTATCATAATAGATATCTAGAAACTGTTTTTATTAAAAAGGTATCAATGTTGCATGTGCAAGGAGGTTTACCATCTCTGCATTGTGTGAGCTACCTCCTTTGCTCTGTGTTACTTGCTCATTTCTTTAATGATTACTTTCAATCACTCTAGCAGCATCTGTCTAATGTATCTATTGTACCCCATTGAAGGTGAAACCATTCAGGTAAGTCCCTGTCTTGGATCAGCAGTTCCTCATATTCAAGTAAGAACAAATCTCCTAAACAAACAAACAAACAAACAAAAAACCAAAAAAGTATCCCACATGCAATGGCAATTGTCAATGACTATTAGTTGTCATTCTGAATAATGCAAAATCTTATCCAGAGAAGTAGACTGGACTTCTCAACAAATAAGGACTTCTTTGGATTATCCTGCAAAGCAAAAACTCAAACAAAGACACTAAGTCCTATATTGACTGTCTCAATCAAACCCCCTCAGAGGAGACAGAAAGATTATAAGAGCCTGGAGGAATGAATGATTTCAAGGAAACAGTGTCTTCCAGACACAACAGGACAGATGCACATATCTCAAAGAGGCTAGTGCAGCATCCACAGGGTCTGAACAGGTTCAACCTAGATGAAGTCTTATTACCAAAAGGGGGAAGTGGATATAGACCCCCATCCCTAACCAAGAGGCTGCCTCCAATGGATACTTGCATGCAATTGAAAAATAGCTTTCCACAATGGATTCTCACTGGATATGTTAACTACACTTAAGGGTAAGGCCCACATCCAAGAGTAGATGGCCAACACAAAATGAATTCAGTGGTGCTTTTCTAGATCTTTTGTTTCATAATACTTTGTTTCATTATATATATATATATATATATATATATATATACATGTATATATATGTATATAATGAAAACTTCATTATATATATATATAATGAAAACTTCATTATATACATATATATACATATATATATAACCTACTGGCATTTTTCTTGTATATTATGGTCTCCAATTTTGAGTTTTGTGTGTTGGTTTTTTTCTTTTCTAACCATATTTTGTCTGTTTTATTTTTCTGTTTGCATCCTACAGAGATAAAAAATGACTTGGAAGGAATTGGGTAGGTGGGAAGGTAGGGGAAATCTGGCAGGAGTTGAGAGAGGGGAAACACTNAGAAGAATATATTGCATGAAAATTATTTTTCAATAAAAGGTAATGGTTTTTATTTAAGACATAAGATTTTAAAAGGCTATTGATTTATGTATATATTATCTACTGTCTGAATTTATAATATTTGACTATTTAAAGTTCATTTCAGTACCTTGAAGATGAGCTCAGTGTTGCTTGATCCCTTCATCTGTCCTGTAAATTATGATTGNCTTAATGATATCTCTCTTGCCCCTCGCTATTATGTNTGTTTAAAGTCAGATAATGGTAGTGATGGTTGAACCTATACAGTTGAGACAGCTAGAGCCAGAAATATTTTCAGATTATGTGAGCACTTACTCTTTTTTGTTGTGGGGGGCTTTCTCATGAAAACTTGTAATAATCTATGTGTAATATGCATATCCATGTACTTTCTTTCTCTCTCTTTCTCCATATATGTTTCAGTTATACTGNGGGAGCACAGAAAGGAATGTTGAATTATATACTTAAAAATGTTCATAAAAAGCAAATATTAGCAAATAATATTTCCCATTATGCTTTGAAAGCAAACAATAAATATTTTTGTATATATATATTCATGTCAAAGTTTTAATGAAAATAGTAGATTATTTCTACAACAAAACAAACTAAACAATTGAAAGGAATTTGGTTTCATTTATAACATATTGTAGTACATTAAGGTCACTTCCTTATTGGGTTAAATTCTGATATTTGCTCTGGCAATTTTACGCTTTAAGGGAACTTTAGGTTTTTAGACTTTTTAAGTTCTAAGAAAGTATGAAAATAAATTCTTGTGTATCTATACTTACAATTAAAACAATGAAATGACCCTTAAATAGTTACATAAAAATAATTACCACAAGCACGCAAAGCACAGTCCTATTAAACCAGAATCTTCTCTTGACAAAAGAAAACTAGAAATTTAATCTTCTATGTCTTTGAAGTACAAGAAGGGCACAGAGAAAACAAAAAGATGAAAAGGTTGATCATGTTATACGAACTTAAGTTAAAATATTCCCATGTCTTAAGAACTAATGAGCAGAACTGTATTATAAAAAGAATTTAAAATAAAAACCAGAGAATCCTGCTTTGGTTGATACGGATGCACAGGCATTTCATCCCAGGACCTGGNTGGCAGAGGCAGAAGATCTCTGTAAGTTTAAGGTCAGCTTGTTATACATCTTGTCTACACAGTTATCTATAACCACCACAGTTACAGAGTAAAGCCATGCATCAAAAATAGTGATACTTTGTAGGTCAATATGGTGATGTGAAATCCTTTAGAAAATCCCAGAGGGTCAAAAACACCATAATCAAAGTCTTTAGCTCATGTTTTTTTTTTTTTTGTATTTTTTTTCCAATTTTAGTCAGTATTGATTATACATGACTATTAGATTATTTCTTCCTCTAGGCTTATAATAAAACAGTCCATAACAAAATTCTCTTTGCTACAGAAATTTATCTTGCTTGGGATTATTAAAGAAGATGGAGAGGATGATGGAGGAGTGGAGTTTGGGTTAGGATTTCTCTTGAAGAAGCCACAAGGATAGAGAAATTGAGATGGGGACAGAGGTTAATGACAGATAGGTTTGCAGAATTCACTTTTGATTAATTTTGACATACTCTTTCAAAAAATTTAATTAGATATTTTTGCCTTTCATATCTTATAAAACCTTTAAAAACCCTCTTATTAATATCTTCTAAGTTAACAATTTTATAACTTCTTTTCTTAGGTATTTTTAAATTTCACACACATTTAATTTTATACTTATAAGTGTAAATTTAAATTACACACTTATAATTTTAAATCTATTACCTAGAATTTCTACTTTAGTGTACAAAAAGCACAACAAATAAAATGATAAGAAATATTAGACTTCCATTTTGATAATATTTTTAAGTTAAGTTATCATATTTTTGCATTTTTNAAAAAAAAGCTGGAGTAACAAATGACATTTGTTTCCCTAAATATTTTCTCCTTCCTTGGCTTTCTGCTTTCTATTTTATTGTTTCTATTTGTGTTCTTGCCTATGCTGAAAATCAAATCTTTATGCTAGCTCTTTTTTATTTTAGTCAATTTTCCACACTACTGATGGGAGCAGCTTTCCAGACACACCTTGAGGATACTTCCCATTCCAGTTACAGGTTCATCCCACACATTATTGGAAATGTGAGAGGGGTCAAGATATTAGGTCATCACTCCTTATTGAAGGGTGATCCTAATAATTCTTATCAATAAAAACCAGGAGTCAGATATCAGGGTAATAAT
>LZPO01045365.1:20540-36159 GCA_001675575.1 Neotoma lepida | reverse complement strand
TTGGAAATCTAGCCCATACTAAAAAGAGAATTATGCTCCAACTTTTGTCTTTCCTTAGATAGGTTTTCCTTCTANAGCACAAGCTGGCTTCAAACTTGTGACCTTCTGCATCTTCCTCCTCAGTGTTAGGATTACAGGCCTCCTCCACCATGTGCCNCTCTGATTTTATNTTTAAGAATATTTTTAAATTATGCTTTGGGGATTTCATACAAGTATGCAGTATATCTTAAGCACACACACATCCACTTCCTCTTCTTCATGTCCTCTTTTTTTTCCCATCAACCCACTGAGTGGTAAGTGCTGCCTGCGTGTTTGTGGGNATGGAACCATCACTAGAGCAAGGGTGACTTACTAGTGCCCACACCCTACAAGAAAAGTCCCCCTTCTCCAGCAGCCATCAACTGCCAACAGCTCCTCAGCTAGGGGTGGGGCCTCACCTCACCTCACCTCACCTCACCTCACCTCACCTCACCCTGCCAACCACGCTGGAATGCTGACTGGCTTAATCATCTTATGCAGTAACAGTCGATGTGAGTTCATGAATGCAATTCCCTGTCACATTCAGAAGATAGAACTTCACATCCTCTAACTCCTGTATTCTCCCGGGCCCCCTTTTTTGCCATGTTCCCTGAGCCTTGGCATGAGGGGGATGAGGTGGGAAGTTGATAGATATGTCTCAGCACTTTGACCACTTACAAATTTGCATTGGTTTTTTTCCACCATAAAAAGAAGCTTCTGTGACCAAAGTTGAGAGCAGNGCTACTCTGGGTATAAACACAAATATTTGGAAGGCAGTTGTTAATGTGTCATTTAGCAAAACAACAGTAGTAGTTTTGCCCCTAGGACTTAAACTCTCATAGGCGTGAGCTCCTAACAAGGCTTATAGTACCAGGCCTGAAATCTGATCTGAAAATAGTTGGTTGACACCTTAACAGTCATGTCATTATTGCACTAGTAGGCAACCTTTCCTGGCAGGTTGGTATTGTAGCATTCAGGGTCCATTGCTGGGTAAGTTTTTTACATCTCCTTCCTTGCCCCAGGGGCAAGCAATCCAGCATTGTAGAAGCTAGGCACCAGGGAGGAAGTTTCCAGGTCAGTTCCAGCTTGATTTTTCTATCTTGGAGACAAAGTGTGTTGTGTGTTTATCAGTAGGGTCTTATCATCCAGCTGTGGTGGGCAAGAGCAGTGGTAATAGCCTGTGTTGTTTTGAGTGCTTCCAACNCCCTGACAAATAACTTGTAGGGAAGCATCTCGTGCCTGGAACTGAGATTTTCATTTAATAATCATGTCTTCTGGGAACAGCATTGTCACACGTGCAAGGTACCACTTCAGGTTCCCTTTTAAAATTACATATATATATGCACATATATATTTATATTTATAGAGCTAAGTCTAATGCTCAAGGAGATAATTTATTTTTATTTTTTGAATGTAAAAACTGAGCCGGGCGGTGGTGGCGCACGCCTTTAATCCCAGCACTTGGGAGGCAAAGGCAGGCGAATCTCTGTGAGTTCGAGGCCAGCCTGGGCTACCAAGTGAGTTCCAGGAAAGGCGCCAAAGCTACACAGAGAAACCCTGTCTTNATGTAAAAACTGTTGATGTACAACTGCAGGAGAAATAATATACAGATATCTTGAACATAAATACAGGTTATAATTCAAAAGTCCAGAGTTATTTGAAATTGGAAAATATTTTCTCTGTAGAAAATAGTAAAAATGATAATATTTCTCAATAAGCCCTTTTAAGCCAAATAATAGCTGAATTATAAATATTGATTAGATTCTGGNATACAGAAGAAACCTATCTTCATCTGTTCAGAGAGCTATGTTTTACTTAAGTTGTGTAAGTGAGATTCCTATTCATCTTCCCCTTCACTGTTTGATTTATGGCAGACATTTTTTCTACAGGCTAATCCATAATCTAAAAAGATTTTAGCCTCCCCTGCTGAAACTACCGCCAGCATATCCTTTCATCAGCTTGATATGGTACAAAAAACACTTAAAGAAAATCTTGATGCTAAATGGAATAAAGAGAGTGCTGACCTCAGAACAAGACCCCACCCAGCTAAGCTTTCAACTTGTGAAAACGAGTTAAAGGAAAACTTAAGCAGTAAAGGAAACCATCAACAACAGAAAGCTGATGCAAATGTCACTGAATGAGGAGGCTGAGTTTGGGAGCCTCATCAATCAACAGAACTTGACAGCTTCAGCCTTGTGATTCTGGCTTCAGAGTCAAGGATATAAGAAAGGAGGCCTAGAATTTTTCTCCATGGCTAATGAAAGCCTCTGAGGCCAGGCATATGTCAGGGTGTCCCTGCATGAAGGCTCAAAGGACCATTGTGCAAAGATGTGAAGGTGAAGCCTGGATTGTGTCAGAGACCTCAAGATGTGGAAGATGCCAGAGTCATGGGATACATGCTAAGGAGAGCTGCAGACTGGGTGTGGAACCAGCCCAGGAGAGAAGTATGTTGCAGTCAACACAACTGAAAGAAGTTGGAGATCTGAGAACGCTTTGACATCATACATGGAGATGCAGAATGTGAATTCTTCCCTGCTGGGTTTCAGACTTACTTTGACTAGTATGTTCTCTCTATGATCCCTTTCCTTCTCTTTGGAATGGCAGTGTATATCCTGTTTCATTGTATGTTGGAAGTACATGATCTGCTTTCTGAATTTGATTTTACAGGGTGTTACATTTAAGAGATTCTCATGAACCTCAGAAGAGACTTTGAACTTTTAAACAGTATTGAGACTGTTAAGACTATGGGTATTTTTGAAGTTGGACTGAATGTGTTTTTGCATTATGATATGGCCACATGCCTGTGGGGACCAGGGAGTGGAATATGGTGGTTTGAGTTAGAACTGCCCCCATAGGTTCATATAGTCACCAGGATGTGGCACTATTTGAAAGGATTAGAGGGATTGGCAGGTGTAGCCTTGGAGGAAGTGTGTCACTGTGAGTGGGCTTTGTGGTTTTGAAAGCTCATTGGAGACCCAATCTCTCTCTCTCTCTGACTATAGAACAGGATGTAGAACTCTCAGCTAACTCTCCAGCACCATGCTGCCTGAGGGCCACTGTGCTCCCTACCGTGATAATAATGGACTAACTTTTGAAATTGTAAGCAAGTCTACAAGTAAATGCTTTCTTTTGTAAGAGTTGCCTTGGTCATGGTGTCTCTTCACAGCAATAGAACAGTGACTAAGACAGCACATAAATACTTAGTACAGAATTTAATGCTTCTCTACATTGAAAATAAGAAAAATTAAAACTAAGGCAAGGACATGAAAACACTTCATAAAACAATATTTACTAATTGCTAATAAATACAGCAAGCAAAGCATTAGGGTATGTAAATATATTCAGGACATCTCAGAGCCTTAACTATTGAGCATTATGTTCCACTGCCCCTGATTTAATGTGTCTACAAAGTCAAAAGCACTGTCATCAAGGACAGGGCAGATATCTCAACTTTCAGAAGTGCTTGTCATGTAAGCATGAGCACGTGAATTTGACCCATAGAATCCATGTGAAAAATCAGGATAACGCACATTTATAATCCCAATGCAGGGCAGGCAGAGACAAATGAGTCCTTGGGTAATAATAATAATGGACTAACTTTTGAAATTGTAAGCAAGCATTCTAAACTGCAGAAGTGGGCTTCAGGCTCTCAAAGGACTCTGTCTCCAAAAACGAGGTAGATGATCATCTTGAAGGTTGTCCTCTTGCCTACATACACACACCCCCACACGAATACATGCACATACACTTAAAAACATACACATACAAAAAATCCCCTATGTTCAAGTTGAAGATGACAGATTACAGAGAAGGGTACTCAGGGCTCTCTTCATGTCCCTGTTCCTCAGGCTGTAGATGAAGGGGTTCATCATGGGAGTGACCACAGTATACAGAACGGAAGCAAACACCCCTGCCCAAGAAGCCTGTGTCCATGTAGAACTGAGGTACACTCCAAGGCAGGTTCCATAGAACAGAGAGACAACTGAAAGGTGAGAACCACAGGTGGAAAATGCTTTATACTTTCCTCCTGCTGTTGAAATCTGCAGGACAGATGCCACAATTTGAGAATAAGAGAAAAGTATCCCAGCAAGAGGGAAAAAGCCCATGATGCCTGTTACAATATATAACACGACATTGTTAATGAAGGTGTCAGAGCAGGCTAGCTTGAGGACTTCAGGAAGCTCACAAAAATAGTGTGGGATTTCCACGATGGCACAGAACGACAGTCTCAGTGCAGTTAAACTCTCGGGCAGGGCTCCAAGAATGCTTATGAGCCATGCCAGGAGAAGTAGCTGGGAACAGAGCTTAGGGCTCATAAGGACAGTATAGTGCAGGGGGTGGCAGATGGCCACAAAGCGGTCATACGCCATCACGGTCAGAAGCAAATTGTCCAGAAGTCCAAAGACCGTGAAAAAGTACATCTGGGTGATGCAGCCCGCATAGGTGATGCGCTTACTCTGTGTCTGGATGTTCAGCAGCATCTTTGGGACAGTGGTAGAGGTGAAGCAGATGTCAGAAAAGGATAGATTAGAGAGGAATAAATACATGGGTGTGTGCAGCTTAGGATCAGAGACAATGGCCAGGATGATGAGCAGATTCCCAGAGATGGTCACCAAGTACAAAGACAAGAACAGCCCAAAGAGAGCAGACTGAATCTCTGGGTTCTCTGAAAGCCCTAACAGGTAAAACTCTGGAATCCCTGTGTGGTTTTCTGGTTCCATGTAAATGAGCTGTCTGTATAAAAGAAGAAACAGGAAGACTGAACTGCAGGGAACAAACAGCAGGTGTTTGTGTGCCTCAGCTTCAACCCCATGCATTGGTGACATGGGGCATTTGCTTAATGCTTCCTTCCCTGAAGGGGCAGAGGTTTCTAAACTCAGCCATATTCTCCTGTGGGTCACCTCATGTGAGACTCCTAGTAATAACACTTAATTTANTATTCAGAGCTGACTTTAAATACTCAGCTACCTTAACTCCCCCTCAGCCAGCTGTTATCACCTAAGACCTCTTTTCAATTACTTTCATCTCTCATTTTAAAAAGTATGTTCTTTGAGGATTTCATATACATACACATTGAACTGTGGTCACTTCCACTCCTCATTTCTGCCTCCAACTCCTCCCGTATTCANCCAACACACCCCTTCTAATTTCTTACCCTCTTTTTTACAGAGTACAATGTGGTTTTCTTTCTTACTTGTTTTTCTCTTAAAATATGTAGCTGTTTTTAAATTAAAAATATAACCACATTGTTTCTCTCCAACTCATCCCATGNCCCACTCAAATTCCTGGCTCCCCTTCCTTGCTTGTTATTGCTGTATCTATGTGCATATATATGGATAAATACATAGACATATATATGGATAAATACATAGACATATATATGGATAAATACATAGACATATATATGGATAAATACATAGACATAACCCAGTAAGAGCAGCTAGTGCTGCCCATATGTGCGTGGCTGTGGGGTCATCCACTGAGGTGTGTGGAACCTACCAATGCACACACTCCTGAGGAACAGCACTTTTCCCTCCCTTNGCAGCCATCAGTGGCCAATAGCCCCTTCCTAAGNGCTGGGGCCTCAAGAGCTCGTCCCTTTTGTGCAGTTCTTANGCAGATATCCACAGCTGCTGTGCGTTCACGAGTTACATCATACCTAGAAGACAAAACTTCATAACACTCCTCCCCATCCACTATCTCTTACATTCTTTCTGCCTTCTTTTCCACAGTGTCCCCTGAGCCTTGCAAGTGTGAGGGGCTGATAAAGATGCCTCATTTAGGGCTGAGCACTCACAGTCACTACTTCTCAGCATATTGACCAGTCATGAGTCCACACTGACTGCTGCCCACTGTAGAAANAAGTTTTCTCACCAAGATTGAGAGCAGTTCAGGCCTGTGGATATAAACATAATAATTTAGAAGGCAATTTGACACCAGAACCGGTTAGCAAAACAACAGTAGGAGGTTCCACTATAAGCGTAAGTCTTCCCAGCCATGTACTTGTGACATTCCCATGCCGCTATTGAAGCAGTGGGAGGTCAGTACTGTAGAATGCAGGGTCCAGTGCTGGTCAAGACCCCGGATAACTTTTCTTCCCCAGCCAATTGCATAGCACCTTCCAGCAGTATGAAATCTAGACAGCAGTGAAGTGGTTTTCTGGAAGGGATGAGATTGATATCTGTNTATTCTANAGTCAAAGAGCACGGTATCACTAATTTTAAAGGCCATATAATAAATGCCAAATAATAATGGCATTTATTTGGCATTATTTATAAAAAATGCCAAATAATAAAATTAATTTAAATAAAAAGTTTAAAGTTGTAGTTAGATACAACTTCAATAAGTTATGAGAAGGTCATTAAAAATGTAAGAGAGGGAGAGATGGATCTGCAGTTAAGAGCACCTTTTGCCCTTCAAGAGAACCTGAGTTTGAGTCCCAGCANCCACANGGCAGCTTTCAACCATCAGTAACTCCAGTTCCAGGGGATCCAATGCCTTCNTCTGGCCTCAGGGAGTACCAGCCACACACACGATACACAAATATACATGTAGCAAAACACTTATACANGTTTTTTTAAAAAAATGGTGTAGGGAAAAGGGGCTAGCTAAAGAAATCCACCCTGACCCTGGGACCCAGGACCAGGGAAAGAAACACAGCCTGGGTTTGGNACCTGAGCCAGAGAACTGAACACTTCATNACCAAACCCAGAACCAAGGAAACACGCCCTGACTCTGAAACTAGTACCAAAGTAACACTCTTGGTCCCTAGAGTCAGGGTCATTGAAAAAAATGTACCCTGGCCTTAAAATTAGTGTTCAAAAGCCAAAAAAGGCCAATGAAAGAAATACAGTTTGGCTCTGAAATCAGGGCCATCTCTGCCCCTAGCCCACAAAACTGACCAATCCCTGGGCAGAAAAAAACTAGTNAATAACTGGTTGACTCTGCCCCCAAGACATCCTATATAACCGCCCTGCCTGGTCAGTTAAGAGCTGTTCTCTCTCCACCCTGGTAGAGGCAGCTACTCTCCTGGACATCTCCTTCCTAAATAAATCTCTTTCTCAAAAGCGTTTTGGTGTGAAGATCTTCATTCACTGGCACAGAGAAGAACCTTGCTGAGACATCCCACAGTGGACTGAGCAAAGAGGAGCTGAACAGAAGAACTTTGCTGAGATGTCTCACAGTGGACTGAGCAAAGAGGAGCTGAACAGAAGAACTTTGCTGAGATGTCTCACAGTGGACTGAGCAAAGAGGAGCTGTACAGAAGATCTTTGCTGAGATGTCTCACAGTGGACTGAGCAAAGAGGAGCTGAACAGAAGAACTTTGCTGAGACTTCCCACAGTGGGCAAAGCAAGGGAGAGCTGAAAAAGTAACACTTTGCTCAAGAGCTGGAGGAGATTGCTACATTCCTACAGGGGTTTCCCCTTTTGCAGAGTGAAGCAAGAAGTAACATCTTAAGCCAGAGAAGCAGAGCTCTGCTAGGAAGCCCCCTTAAGTGGGGGCTGAGCAAAGCTCAGCTGTAGCAGCTCTCCAAGAGAGGAGCAGGATTGCTATATCCTGTGGGGAGACCATCCCGTACCACACCAGGTACAGCCTGACTCTCCTGAACAGTCAGGATAACTTCCCCTCCAGGGATGAGCTGTCTCTTTGCAGCTCCAGTCATCAGAGCTGTCCTAAGCAGCTCAAGGTGTCCAGGACACCTCCAGGGCAGAGCTGTTCTAAGCAGCTTGAGGTGTCTGGGATACCTCTCCCTCCAGGGCTGAATTGTCTCTTTGCAGCTCCAATCATCAGCTGTCCTAGCAGCCCCAAGCAAACCCCCAGAGTTGCAACAAAGTTACTTACAAATGCAACAAGTATAAAGTATGAAATCCCTTCACCAAATGAATCCCATTCTCAGGGACAAGATGCTAGTGTGGTAATTTTGTCTAATTTTAGTTTATAAGAATTATTCAGAGTCCAGTGAGATAGATCAACAGGTAAAGGTGTTTTCCCTGGGGCTGATGGAGTGAGTTCAGTCTCTGGGATCCAACTGATAAAAGCATAGAATGGACACCTGGAAGTTGTCCTCTGACCTCTACAGGAGCACCATAGCATGCCCATAGTCCTTCCCCCAATAAATAAATANAATAAAAAGAACTTAGTAAATTAACCCTTANGCTAAAAGAAAACAATGTTCCTCACACAATCAAAGTAAGAAAACCCATTTGCTTCATTAATAGCAAGCATAGAAAACTATCCCAAATAAGTTAGGTTAGAAAAATATATNCATTGTATACTACATAATGACCAGGTTACAGGCAACTCAAAGAAGCATTACACTTTCCATAGTGGTAATTGATTTATTCTCATAAAATGAGTCAGTAGAAGGCATTCTGAACATAGTAAGCTCACCATTACAGGTGCCAAGGACAACTCCATGGAAGTAGTTCTAGGAAAACTTTGAATGCAAGAATCTTGCTAACCATACAAAGCAGCTTCTTTATCAGCTAATATCCATCCAGACATGAAATTATAGGAATAATTTCCAGTAAGTTCTTATGGAAAACAAATATTCATACCTGCTACTGCCACTACCAAGTACTGTTATGAAACTTCAAAGCAAAGTGACTAAAGAAAATGTGATAAAGCTTCAAATTATGGATAAAAGCAATTTAACCATTTTCAGATGAGAACATGACAGTATAAACCGATTGAAAAGCTATTACAATCAAATGTGTATTGTGCAAGGCTAAATATTTGGGCATAGAACATACCACTTTATTTACTATCAGCAGGAATAAACAGATTCTTTGTAGGAAATGGCATATACCTACCCAACTTTCTGGAGCTGGTGAGGTCATGAATCCTAGAGGCGAATGTCCCAACACACTTTACTAAGCTAATTTGATTCCTAACTGCATTCTGAATACTTATCCTCATACTCACAGATAAGTGTGGCTCTCATCCCTCATCGAAGATCACACCTCATCACCCCTTCTTTTTGTAGAACAGATGGTAGAAAGACTGTAGAGCCAGAGGACCAGGAAGTCTGTTGTGAGGCTGTCTCCTAGAAATGACAAGGAAGCTATGCCCATGATACCTCAACAACATGGCTTCGTATACAGGATCTGAACAATGACCACACCAGTAGACATGCTAGCATGGAAGGGGGATGTCTCAGGGGTCCCACCCCTAGGCAAAGAACTACAGGCAACTAAGGACTGCTGAGAGAGGGAGACTTAGTTATCCTCAGGGATGAGCCACTAACTGGTTATCCAATACCAAGTGCTCAGCCTTGACAGCATATGCATACAAGCAACTAAATGGGCTCAGCATGTTTTATTTATATATTTATGCACATAGGTAACAACAATTAAAGAAAAGGAAGACATAAATTTGAGAGGNAGTGAGGGGTACGTTAAAGGGTTGGAGAAAGGGAAAGGGAGAAGAGAAATGATGTAATCATATACTAATTAAATATATATTAAAAAGAATCTAGATTAAACATCTAAGTAGAGGGGCCAGGAGAAGTATAGCCAGTAAGGCGGGGCGAACATGATTAAAGCACACTGGATGCATGTATGAGAATGTCACAGTGCAGCTGATTATTTTGGAAATTAAAATACATGAGTAAGCATCATCATAATAAGAAATGTATTTCAGAGTGAAAGTGTGAAACTCCACTGCCTCAGAATGGCTGTTCTAACTGTACAGAAGTTCAGCGAGGTGTGTAGACTTCCGAACTGGTTAATTTTGGTATGTGATGATTTTTACTTACAAATTTTTATAATAAAACCTTTTTTCCCCCTTTTTTCTTTTTTTTCAAGACAGGGTTTCTCTGTGTAGCCCTAGCTCTCCTGGAACTCACCCTGTAGATCAGGCTGCCTCTGCCTCATGAGTGCTGGGATTAAAGGCATGTACTACCACCACCCAGCAATAAAGCTTATTTTTAAAGGCAAAAAATTGTGACATGCACAGAAAAAATTTTGGACATTGAAAAAGATCAGACTACAGATGAATAAGTCATATATTTATAGTGCTTACATTTACAGGAACTATGTCAATCTTTCATGTTGAATGACTTCACTGCATCCAATTCATATTCCCAGAAACACATGGAAGGGGGAGCTGTCAACCATATTTCATAGGTAACTGAAAGAGGCTTTAATAAAAGATGGATAGATGTGTGAGCAATGAGGTGCAAGGTGGATAAGAACTAGTAGGTGATCAGAAGACACGAATATTGAATAAAACACAAAGAAAACCCAAATTAAAACACAAAAGAAACCAAACAAAATCCTAAGGAGAAGCAGAAAATAGTTATAGCTGGTGGGAAAAGAAAGTCTGTAGATACGATGTTAGGAAGACCAAGGAGCAAGAGGGATGCTGAGTATGAACAAGGTGCAGTTAAGCCTGAGGCTTCCTTTTGATTAGTCACTTACCCCTTTTAAATTGCTTTTGAAGCAGTGACATTTCCTTGCTTCCTAAGCCAAGGCTATTCAGCAGGAGGAATTACTTCTTTATCCTCTTATTTACTGTACTCAATCAGACGCTCTCATTTTCAGATGTGTTCTGCGCATCTGACCTTTCAGAAAAGTGGATAGTGGAGCTAATGTGTCTGCAAGGCCAGGGAGATGGTGTAAAGAGCGATTCCTGAACCACAGTAATGTTCTCTGGAGCAGAAGGAATGTTTTTCATATATGCTTGGATTCGTGAACTAATGGCAATGTCAGGATCTGTACTGTTTATTTAGCTCCAGAAACTTAATTCTCAGAGCCTCTCATTAAATAAAAGTTTTTNATGTCGTAGTCTCTGGGCAATATACTTGCTAGGAATCTGGGGACCAAAGCATTAATGACAAAGTCCCAATCAATTTTGTTCCCTTGTGGTTATTGCATTCAAAAATGGTGCCACCTCCCCCAAGGGTCATTATGAAACTACTCATAAGTATGTAACAGGAAATAAAGAAGCATGTTATATAATGAAAATGGACAACTTATAAACAGTATTAAACATACGTGCATTCAATATTGAAGAAGACACAATCAATACTAATGGACCTGAAGGAACAGGCCCTGTCTTTCTAACTGGTATGGTTGGTGATGACCCTGAAGCGAGATTGCATGGCACGCCAAGAGGCACATGCACACAAGTATGGCTTACCTACACTTTTGTTGCTATAAAGAGACACTATTGTAGTGGATAGGTATTTGGGCTTCAGCTACGTGGCCAGCACCTCCCCTTTTAAGGGCGTGGCAAAACACCTGAGCCCCTTGAAAAATCGAGGCAGCTACATGACTTCCCTCTCTTGTCCCTTTCGCCTGCCTTTTTGACTGAGAGCGTTCCGGGTTCACCTCTCGCCATCTAAATCCTTGCTGCTGCGCGACCTTAGAAGGCAGAGAGTTCTTCGCTGGATCGCTTTCGTGTCCGTTCTTGTTCACCCTAGTTTGTAAGTTGCTTGTAAATAAAGCTATTTTGATAAAATTAAAATAATTGAGCTAGCCGTATATTTACAGCATACAATTGGTCACTACACACTATGACCAAGGCAACTTATTAAAAAGAAAAGAGAAGAAAAAAGAAACATTTAATTGGAGGGTTGCTTATACTTTCAGAGGGCTACAGTTCATGAGCAGCAGGCAGGCAGGCAAGGTGCTGGAGCAAGTCGCTGAGTGCTTACATCTGATCCACAGGTACAAGCATAGAACTAACTAGAAATGGCAGGGGATTTTTGAAACCTCAAATCCAGCCCCAGTGACACAGTGACACACCTGCTCCAGTCAGGCCACACCTTCTCCAACAAGGCCACACTTCTNCCAACAAGGCCACACCTCCTAATCCTTCCAAAGCAGTTCTGCCAACCAGAGATCAAGGAGTCCAACATATCAGCCTATTGGTGCCATTCCTATTCAATCACCACAGTCATCATTTGGTCAATTTTGACTCTCTTTTTCGTTTAAGAAATTTTTTATTCATTTCACATNCCAACCACAGATCCCCCTCTCATCCCTCCTCCCGCTCCCCCCAATTCCCTCCTTCAAAAAGGTAAGGCCACTCATGGGGAGTCAGCAAAGTCTGGTACCTTCAGTTGAGGTAGGACCAAGCCCCTCCCTCCGGCATCAAAGCTGAGTAAGGCATCCAACCATAGGTAATGGGCTCCAAAAAGGCAACTCATCCACCAGGGATTGATCCTGATCCCACTGCCAGGGGCCCCTCAAACAGACCAGGCTACACAACTGTCTTCCATATGCAGAGAGCCTAGTCCGGTCCCATGCAGGCTCCACAGCTGTCAGTCTAAAGTTCATGATTTCCCACATACCACAAGGACACTTGCTCAACTATGTTCATAGCAGCATTATTCATAATAGCCAGAACCTGGAAGCAACCTAGATCCCCCTGAACCAAAGAATGATTAAAGAATATGTGGTACATAGATACAATGGAGTATTACTCAGCTGTAAAAAACAGTGACATCATGAAGTTTGCAGGCTAATGAATAGAACTAGAAAATACCATCTTATCAGATCAGACTCAGAAAGAAAAACATGGTATGTATTCATTCATAAGTAGATACAAGATGTAAAGCAAAGGATAACCAGACTATGGCCCACAGCTCCAGAGAAGCTAGCTAACAAGGACTCTAAGGGGGGACACATGGATCACCCTGGGAAAGGGAAANAGATGAGATCTCTGGAGTAAATTGGGGGCAAGGGGGGCAATAGAGGGGAGGGGATGGAGGATGAGAACATGAGGGAACAGGAAAGTGGAGTTGGGGGAGGGACAGAGTGGGAGAGCAATGAAAGAGATATCTTGATAGAGGGAGACATTATGGGGTAAGGAAGAAACCTGGTGCTAGGGAATTCCCGGGAATCCACAAGGATGACCCCACCTTAGACTACTAGCAACAGTGGAGAGGGTGCCTGAACTGGCCTATCCTGGTAATCAGATTGGTGAATACCCTAACTGTCATCATAGAACCTTCATCCAGTAACTGATGGAAGCAGATGTGGAAATTCACAACCATGCACCAGGCTGAGCTCCGGGAGTCCAATCGAAGAGAGAGAAAAGGGATTATATGAGCACGGGTGTTCAAGATCATGATGGGGAAATCTACAGAGACACCTTTGACTTTCACAGAGCACAGAAATTCTCTACCTGTTTGCCCAGAACTCCTGGTTGTAACTTAGGGGGAAGGAATAATGTACTTTTCCTTAGAAAATAATCTTTTCTAAAAGATTAGGTAAATACATGTCTTTGTGAAACCTGTATAGCATCTTTTTTTTGTTGTTGTTTTTTTGAGACAGGGTTTCTTTGTGAAACAGTGCTGGCTGTCCTGGAACTCACTGTGTAAACCAGGCTGGCCTCAAACTCACAGAGATTCGCCTGCCTCTGCCTCNCAAGTGCTGGGACTAAAGGCGTGTGCCATCATCCATGGGCTCTGTATAGCATTCTTATTCCACTCCTTAGGCTTAAAATAATGATGGCAAAAGAGGGATAGAAGGAACAGGGAAGGGACAGACAATGGAAGAAGGAGAGCAGGGAGGAATGGAGGGAGGGAGGAAAGGAGGGAGTGAGTGAGTGAGTGAGTGAGGGAGGGAGGGGAAAGAGAGCCAATAACTGGATTGTATTATAGGCATCATTGCTGTGTTACATTAAATATTCAGTTTATGGGACAACAATGGAATACTCAGATTAACATTCCTCCAACCTCAGAAATAAACCATAAACTAACACATTTTTCTGAGAGAAATATTTGGAGGTATTATTATAAAGAGCAGTCACCGGCCATTCAGATTGTACAAGAACAGGGCACAACAACTGCTGATCTTTCAAAGGCACCAACAGCTCTATCTTTAAAATGGCTAACAGACAAGCCTGTATGGTTTCAGCAATGGCCTTTAACAACAGAGAAACTGCAGGTTTTAGAAGAGCTGGTACAAGAGCAGTTAAACACTCAGCATATTGAAGAATCAATAAGCCCTTGGAATTTTCCTGTATTTGTTATTAAAAAGAAATCTGGTAAATGGAGAATGGTAACAGACCTAAGAGCAATTAACAAGGTAATTCAGCCAATGGGCTCTCTACAATCTGGAATTCCTTTGCCTACTCTCTTACCTAAAGGATGGCCTCTTATAGTTATTGATTTAAAAGACTGTTTCTTATCAATACCCTTACAAGAAAAGGACAGAGAAAGATTTGCCTTCACAGTGCCTACTTATAATAATTCTCAGCTGGTTAAGAGATATCAATGGAGGATTCTCCCACAGGGAATGTTAAATAGCCCAATGCTGTGCCAATATTTTGTACAACAGCCATTGGAAGTAATATGTAAACAATTTCCTAAATCTATAATTTATCATTACATGGATGATATTTTACTAGCTGATTCAAATTCAGATACTTTAGAAAGAACATTTGAAGAAGTAAAGAAAATTTTGCCTTGTTGGAGATTACAAATTGCTCCTGAAAAGATACAAAGAGGAGATTCTATTAATTATTTAGNATATAAAATAGGTATACAAAAAATTAGACCCCAAAAAGTGCAAATTAGGAGAGATCAATTATGGACTCTGAATGACTTTCAAAGATTATTTGGAGACATTTCCCATCTACAAACTGTTGTTGGGTAAAAAATAACAAACTGAGTAATTTCTTCCAAACCTTAGAAGGTGACAAGGACTTATAGTCCAAGAAAATTATCAGCTGAAGCTGAGAGAGAACTGGCTTTGGTAGAAAAAAAATACAGGATGCACATGTGGATCATGTGGATCCAAAGCTTGATTGCATTTTGATTATTTTATCCTCTAAGCATTCTTCTACAGGAATTTTAATGCAGAGGGAAGATATTATGTTGGAATGGATAATTCTACCAATTAAACAGGGTAAAAAATTAAAAACTTATGTGGAAAAGATCTCTGACTAGATTTTAAAAGGAAAATTGAGACTTCATCAATTAGCAGGAATAGACCCAGCAGAAATTGTAGTACCTTTAACTAAGGATGATATTGAGAAATTATTGGCAGAAAGTGAACCTTGGCAAAGAGTTTGCAGTAATTTTTTGGGAGAGATTAACAGCAAATATCCCAAAAGTGATAGAATTGAACTTATAAAGAGAGCTGATTGGATCCTGCCTCATATTGTAAGGGAAACACCCATATCTTGAGCCCTTACATTTTAAACAGATGCAAACAAACAAGGATAGGCAGGTTACAGATCAGAAAATTTAAATAAAGTGGTTCAAAGTCTTTATAATTCAGTTCAAAACTGTGTGCTATTCTGATGGTATTAATGGATTTTCGAGAACCTCTCAACATAGTTTACTGACTCTCAGTATGCTGAAAGAGTGATCTGCATATTGAGACTGCAGAATTTATCCCTCATGAGTCAGAATTAACTTCATTATTTATTCAGTTACAAGACATAATCAGGAATAGGAAGCATCCCTTATGTATAACTCATATCCAATCCCATACAGGTCTGCCAGGCNCTCTAACACAAGNTAATGATGAGATTGATAAACTATTGATAGGAAATGTGCTGGAGGCCTCAGAATTTCATAAAAAACATCATGTCAATAGTAAAGGTTTGAAAAAGGATTTTTCCATAACCTGGCAACAAGCC